>JADBJO010014485.1:0-22500 GCA_016801955.1 Conus betulinus
ACGCAGCTCCCCTAATAAAACAGAAACGCTTTGTGCCCTATAAACAACGCAACCACATTACCATAAACATTAACCAGACGTACAACATTAGCATCATGATTTTGCGTACTCTCTCATCTGAAAGGCCTTGTGTGAGTCAATTAAAATCTTTGTGATGTCACTACTGCAATGCGGACATCAAAAGGCTCAATTTGAAAAAAAAAAAAAAAAATAGGGCTTCTGTACACGTTTTGCTGCTATCAATTTTTTTTTCTTTTGTTTTTTTTTTTTTTTTTTCTTTTTTTTTTTTTTTTTTTTTTTTTTTGGGGGGGGGGGGGGGGGGGTAACAAGACAGGACAACAGAAAACAAAGTGCAGTTTAATCTTCTTCAGTTTCTTTACCAGTGGACATGGCAACTGAGAGCGTGTATGACTTCTGCCGAAAATGACGGCACTGCTCCACCTGACATCACGAAGCGAAACTTGGTCACTATCAATTTCAAATGTCCATCCACCTAAATTCACAAATAAGTTTGTACACAATGTGAACTGCGACCAGTATGCGATACATACTAAATCTGTCGCTGTTCGAAATATGGTTGTTCCATTCCTGCCGCCTACAGCCTGTCAACGTCTGTGGGTGAAAAACTCTGAGAAAGGCTTCTTAGTCTTCCACACCTTCATTCAACCATGTGTGTGCGTGCATGCGTGCGTACGTGCGTGCGTGCGTGCCCGCGCACGTGTGTCTGTGTGCGTGTGTGCATGTATATAGGGTATGTAGGATATCTAGGATATATAGGAAATATAAGACATCTTTTCACATCCACAAAATCATTGGGTGTCCTCACGTCTACGCACAGCAATTTCATTAGAGCAAAGAAATTCACCTTTTCACAGTATACAGCTGCTGTACCTAGTCCCCGTACTTCAGAACCATACAAACATAAATAGGCTGTATCTGAGCATTAAACAACTTGCAGAATAGTCCCCATACTTCAGAACCATACAAAAACACAAATAGGCTTGTATCTGAGCATTAAACAACTTGCAGAATAGTCGCCATATTTCAGAACCACGCAAAGCTATTATAGGCTGTATCTGAGCATTAAACAACTTGCAGAATAGTCCCCATACTTCAGAACCATACACACACCAAATAGGCTGTATCTGAGCATTAAACAACTTGCAGAATAGTCGCCATATTTCAGAACCACGCAAAGCTATATAGGCTGTATCCGAGCATTCAACAACCTGCAGACTATTCAACTGAAAACATGTTCATTGTCTTTAATGTTCTGAATATGGAAATAGCTGCTCGTTTGGCTTCACTGGCAAAATCATTACATGCAGCATTAAAAATTCAGTCTGGTTGAAAGAAATATTCCCAAATATCTGCAGGCATTGACAACAGGCATATTCTTTCCATCCAAATGCCATTTTCCCCTGGCTCTATAATAACCGCCTGTTGTAACCACTATAATATTACTTTTGTCCATATTAGTCTTCAGGCCAAGAGATAGTGCCGCTTCATGCAAAACCATTTAACTGATTCAGAAGACCAGCTGCAGCTTGAGACAAAAGCACAACGTCATCAGCTGGTTACAGTATGAGCAGTTCCGAAGCATCTAACAAAAAATATACACCCACACCAACGTTTTTCGCCTTTCCAATAACATTATCCGCTGACTCATCAATGAACAAAGAAAGCAAAGCAGGACTAAGAACATCACCCTGCTTGACACCAACTGAACAGTCTTACACTGGCCTCTACACTCTGGTACATACTTTGAACACAACGAACCAGTTTCCCTGAAATGCAATTTTTAATAACACGTACAGGCCACAGTAAGCTTCTGTTCAGAAGATCAAATGCCTTTTCAAAATCAATAAAGTACCCCCCCCCAAAAAAAAAAAAAAAAAAAAAAAAAATTAATAGATAAAATCAAATAAAATAGATTTAAATTTAAGTTGACATTACACTGTTTCAGAGCACACAGGACATGAGAGGAAGTAAATGATGGATAGAGGAACACCCTCGCTTATAACCTGCCTCATGCTCCCTTGCTACATTATACTCTTCAACCAACGGCTGCAACGTATTTATAATCGCATTATAAACATAAGAGAGAGAGAGAAAGAGAGAGAGAGAGAGAGAGTCACTCATAAATTCTAATCATAAAAAAAATCTTTTTAAACCTTATCTGACCTTAAAATTGGACACTTCGGCTACATGTTTTCCTTGTAAAATGTAACTTAAGTCAGAGCCCCCCCCCCCCCCCCCCCACTCCCCCCCACCCCACCACCACCACCACCACCACCACCCCATCCCCTCTCCACCCCGCTCCCTTTGGCAGGAAAATTTACCGCTGATGTACCATACGTTTTGTTGTTGTTGTTGTTGGTGGTGGTGGTGGTGGTGGTGTTTCCCCTCAGTCTCGCAATCTGTGGCAAACATCACTAAGCTTTGACGGTAACAAGATCTCTCGGTCTTTGAGTGTTAATGGTGGTTTTCTGGGAGTGGCTGGTGGCAGCTGCTCCGATAGGTCGTCCATGCTGAACAATGAAGTCACGTTCCAACAGCTCACGTGCTGCCAGCGGCATCTGGGTGGAAGTGGCTACCACCCGTGTTTCTGCCCCCCGGGGTGAACAGATGAGGTGCCCACAGCTACGCTTCAGGTATGTGTATGTGTTTGTGCGTGCGAGTGCGCGCGCGTTTCTCTCCCTCCCATACCAACAATAATAACAACAACAATAATAATGATAACAATAATTATAACATATAATCCCGCGACAACCATAAAAGAAGCAGACAGAACGTAAATAATGGAGAACCAGAGCAACAAACCACGCTGAAGTAAAACACACACACACACACACACACACACACACACACACACACACCATTATTCCTGCTTTGAAAGCAGATAAATCTTTTCATCTTGGAAAGGGGTTTTCTGTCTTTACGGCTGAACTGATAGCAATTCTAATGGCTCTGCATTATATTATTGACATTCCACGTGATTTTTCTAGAATACTTTTTTTTGTGTTGATTCCAAATCTGTTCTTCAAGCAATGGAATCTGTTGCTGCTACCAATCGCGCCGAGATTATCACCGAACTAAAAATTCTGATCCATTTCCTTACATCTAGAGGGATAACAGTGGACTTTTGCTGGATTCCGTCACATTGTGGGATTGTAGGAAATGAATGGGCAGACAGAACTGCCCGTATGGGATCCAAAAACTCTGAAAATTCTGTCTATGTCAAAATACCCTTGAGTCTTCACGAAGCCTATGGACTCTTAAATAAAGTCTCTTTTGAGTCTTTTTATAACCTGTATAAAGATTCAGTTCTCTTTAAAATACATGTACAAGATTCTTCACTGAGTTGCTGTTCAAGAACTCAGAAATCTACCGTCCATCTAACTCGTCCCAATCAAATTCGTAAACTGTATACAAAGACGCATGTACATGTACACAAATTTCGGAAACTGGAATCTCTCTTATATAGGCTCAAAGTTAACGCTCTTCGTACAAAAATTCCACAGAAATTTACAATGCGCTTGTGGAGCAGTCGACAGTTTCAATACTCTGCATTTTCTTTTTAACTGTTCCTATTTTAACTCATCTCTCTCCAACTTCCGACAAAAAGATTCCCCATGCATTTTTCCAGAATCTCCACGCCTTTTTTACATTTGTAAATTCGTTGATGTTAAGCCCAGTTGGCTCGTTTGTGTAAATATTTCCAGGTTTTTTGTTTTTTTTTTTTTTTTTTTTTTTTTTTTTTTTTTTTGCTTTGTAATTTATCTTTAAATTGTTACATTTAGAACAGTATTTTCTTTTCAATAGTCAAAGTCGCATACACGCACACACACGCACGCGCGCGCGCGCGCGCGCACACACACACACACACACACACACACACACACACACACACACACACACACACACACACACACACATTCGTACGTAGGCCTATACTAGCATTTTGCATACACTATTTCCATTTCTCTCATCCACTCATTTCTGCATATTTTTGTCTAATATCGTCTGTGTCTGTGTGTGATGATTTTGTATTTTACCACGGCAACAAAACTAGGAGGGTGTGATTTTTTTTTTTTGGTAACCACACCGGGGAAAACGGAGAGCACGTGCTGAGAGCAGCACTGTCGCTGTCTGTCTGTTTCCGTGACGCTGAGGGCGACACAGAGAGAAAAGAGAAATGAGACCAGAGACAGTGGGTGTCTTGCGGACTGTGACTGACAGCGGCAGGTATGGGCACTGGATAACGATTTCAGCATTTACTGACGGACTACTTTGGGTGAGCGTGTTCGCACGCGCGCGTGCGTTCTCTCTCTCTCTCTCTCTCTCTCTCTCTCTCTCTCTCTCTCCCCTCCCTCCCTCCTCTCTCTCTCTCTCTCTCTCTCTCTCTCTCTCTCCTCTCTCTCTCCCTTCTCTCTCTCTCTCTCTCTCTCTGTGGTCTTCAGAATGGGGTGGTCATCTATCAACGCACGAGAAATAGTTTTATGGAAATACGAATGTTCAAAAAGTCAATTCACATAAATAGTTGGGAATGCTATTTTTAACAAAATTGACTTTTCAGTATGCATGGATAAGATAAGACAATGTTGTTTATAGCCCAGCCGACCGCAAAGGGTCAGTATGCATGGGAAGAATGTTCTAGAAATTTTTTTTAAAGGTGTCATTGAAGTTCTGAAATCCTGAAGAAAGCTGAGTTGTGCTGACGGTGATATATTTTGGAAAATGTTTGATGCACAGAAGAAACCTCTACCTACCTATGCAGCTGAAATTTGGGGCTCAAGTGAGAACCCACAAACGGAAAAAGTGCAGACGTATGCTATGAAGCGTTTCCTCCAAGTGCCAATCCATTCTTCTAACACCGTGTTATATGGAGAAATGGGCAGATACCCTTTGTACATAACAACATGTCTGAAATGTATGACGTAAGCTTACTGGTTGAAAATGTTGAAACTACCTCAGTCACGTGTGAGCAGGCCGGCCTAGGATATGATGCTTGACCAATGGAGAGAGGGAAGGACAACTGGGCTTATAAGGTAGAGACAGTTCTTTCAGAACAGGTTTGGGAATCGTGTGGATAACTCAGGGAGTAGGAAACGAGCAACACTGCACTGCAGAATTCAAAGATAGACGTGTGTGTGTGTGTGTGTGTGTGTGTGTGTGTGTGTGTGTGTGTGTGTGTGTGTGTGTGTGTGTGCCTGTGCGCGCGCGCGCGTGTGTGTGTGTGTGCGTGTGCATGCGTGCGTGTGCGTGCGTGTGAATGTGTGTGTGCGTGCGTGCGTGCGTGTACGTGTGTGTGTGTGTGTGTGTGTGTGTGTCTGTCTGTCTGTCTGTTTGTGTGCGTGTGTGCGCGTACGCGCACGCGCGCGCGCGAGTGTGTGTGTGTGTGTGTGTGTGTGTGTGTAGGTGTGTGTGTATATGCGTGTGTGTGGGTGTGTCTAGGTGTGTCAATGTATATTTGTGCGTGTGTCTGTGTTGCGCGTCTACTTGAGTAAGAGAACAGAGAAAAGGGTACGTAATAAACTGGAAACTTGTGTTGAAAAAAAGTTGACAGTGTAAGAGACAAAACTGTTTATATAACCTAAAAGTTTGTGTGAAACAATGAGAGAGAGAGAGAGAGAGAGAGAGAGAGAGAGAATGACACTGATGAACGACACACTTGTGGGAGGAAAGGAACACATTGAGACAGAATGCTGCAAGATTAAGAGAAAAAAAAGTACCAAACAAAAAACAAACAAACAACACACACACACACACACACACACACACACACACACACACACACACACACACACACACACACAAAACGCAGGCGGAGAAACAAGAGCAAGAAAAGTTGGCTACTCGGTAAACTAAATACTTGAGTGAAAAAATGGACAGAAGTGAGACAGGACTGTCTGAGGAACTGAAGGCACGCATGAAGAAGATACAGACAGAGTGAGGGGGAGGACTGTCTGAGGAACTAAATGCACGCATGAAGAAGATACAGACAGAGTGAGGGGGAGGACTGTCTGAGGAACTAAATGCACGCATGAAGAAGATGCAGACAGAGTGAGGGGGAAGGACTGTCTGAGGAACTGAAGCACGCATGAAGAAGATGCAGACAGAGTGAGACACAAGGATGCCTGATGATCAGACGTACGGGAAGTGAAAGTGAAAGACAGAGCTGCTTCAGAAAGTAGGGTTCTAAGCCCATGAACTCTGAACTATACAGACATGATCACTGTGGGATAATAATGATAACACAGCATTTATAAAGTGCCTTGCCAAAGGTTCTGGGGCGCCGACAATCCACACTCTCGTGTGCGCAACGGGCTGCCTACCTGGGTAGTGCCGACTGAAGAGCTGCCTGCCGGCGCTTCGTTCAGTCGTTTTCCCCGAGTCATCCAGTCTATGTCGTTCACACAATTTCCTTACTTCCTTCATTCTTTTCAGTTTCTCACGCAGATGACGTATCATCCATACCAGCGGCCAAACTGGTCCTCTGTTCCGAAAGCTGGTGTTTGGATTTGACGTGTGTGCAAGATGTTATGCGTGCGTTCACACACGGGACCTCGGTTCGGTTTATAGTCTCATTCGAAGGACTTTTTTGGGAAATGGAGTCAGAACTATGTGTAACTCCGAGGGAAAAATCCCCCCCCCCCCCCCCCCCCCCCCCCCCCCCCCCCCCCCCCCCCGGTACCGAAACGGCCCGGCTGAGATTCGAACCCGCAATCCCAGGATCACCAAGAGTACGAGTCCGGCGTCTACAGCAGTCCCGGCCCCCTTATACAAACGATGAGTCATCCTATTGCGTTAGTTGAAACATTGTTCATGTTTATGTCCCCCCCCTCTTTTCCCCCCCCCCTGGCGATGAATTGATGTCAGATCCTAGGCCGTTAGTTGAAACATTGTTCATGTTTATGTTTCCCCTCTTTTCCAACCCCCCTGTCTTTGAACAGGTAATAACATGCCCGGCCGTGTCTGGCATGCCATTTGATGAAAGGATGACGACTGGAAACGGCCCCGGCGGAACAAACTGCAGCGTTACCGAAACACGACGAAAAAAAGCAGAAAGAGCACACACAAAACAAAGTGTGTGAAGTAACGCAATTTAATGAACGACACAAAACAAGACAAGAAATTTTCGGCAAAGCCTTCCTCAGCGACAAAACAATGAAAACAGTACAGACATTAACATGCACAATACTCCCCTTGTGAAGCCAAAAAGTGGTGAATGAATGCCTGGCTGACCTTGTTGTTTCGACAAATGTTACCCGATCTATCACACTTCAGTTCTGACAAACGACAGCTGATACATTAAACTTCGTTTTTGATAGAGTAAACACTACATTTTTTTTTTTGGTGGGGGGGGTATTCGCAAAAAGAAAAGGTTGCAATTGTTAAGGAAAGACACTGCGAGAAACATCAAAAAAAAATTATTTCATGGAATGAGTGACATGTTGGAGGGAACAGACAATTTGTTCATCTCGAACTAAAATCCATTTGACACGAAAGATGCTGTTTTAGGGCGGGTAAGAAGACATTCGTGTTAAAAAAAAAAAAAAAAGAAAAGAAAGAAGAAAAAAGAAAAGAAGAAGGGAAAAAAAAAACTGATTGTGAGACTATATCACTATTTTGGGGTAAAAAGACAAAAGCCGATAGTGGGGAAACGACCAAGGCGTCTGCAGAAGAAGAAGAGAGATGGTGTCGGCGACCCTGATGTGGATGTTATGGCTGTGGTGGTGGTGGTGCTGCTGCTGCTGCTGTTGCTGCAGTGCCGTGGCCATCACCGACAAGGACCTGAGCTGCAACAGCAGCCTGAAGGACATGTACCCCGGGTGGGACCCCGCTCCCTACACGTGTGAGGGCCGGTGTGTGGGGAGAGGTATGGCGGAGACCCGTGCGCCTGTGACAGCCAGTGCCCGCTGTACGGGGGACTGCTGCCAGGACTGGATCCACCTGTGCCCCTCCTCCCCCCCCCTTTCTCGGCTCCCACCACCGCTACACCCCTTCTCCGGGCCTCCACTCCCCACCACCCCCCTCTGACAGTCCGTCCGTGAATGCCACCCAGTCTCCAACTGGGAGAAACCCTGAGTTCCAGTCTCAGCCGCCATCGATGTTAATACCCACGTCCACGCCCTCGTCAGCGTCGGAGTTTGTGTCCCAGGCTTTGCCACGATCCTCACCTCGTTCATCCCCTCGTTCATCATCATCACCTCACACCGGCTCCCAGCGGTCTCCCATGGCCACGTGTCACGTGGGTCAGGCCCGCCTCATCTCGGAGTGCCCCACGCCTCTGCTGCTCCTGCCCCCGGGGCCCCGTGCTGTACGGAGGGAGGTCCATCCGCAGCGAGGAGCTCAAGGACAAATGCCACACGCCCTGGGACCACGCAGCGCGGGCCGATCACTTGCAGGTGCTCCCCGTCACAGATGGCGTCACGGGGCTGCATTACGTCAACGTCTTCTGCTCCCTGTGTCACGGGGCGGACCTGACCCGCCTGCTGCCCTGGACCCTCAGCTTCGTCTTCTTCTCCTCCGCCGTGGGCGCCCACAGCCCGCGGACCGTCGGGGAGCTGATGGACCTGGCCAGGGAGAGGGAGGTGCCCACCGTTGCCTTCCCTCCCGCCAACGTGACGGCCAGGCGCTGCGGCGCCTCGAGTGGCACCTTCGGGCTCACGTCCTGCGAGTGTCCGGACTTGATGAGGGCGTGTCGGAGCGCTCCTGACGCCTACATCCTGGGCAACTACCAACTGTACCGCCACCCGGACTGCCTGAGGTGCTCGTTCTTGAGAGCCAAGCGGGTGCCCGTGCTCGTGCAGAAGGCGGAGCCCGAGTTCTGGCTGTGGCGCGGCACCAACCGGCTGTATCTGGTCAACGTGACCTGGACCTCCACCCCGCCCTCAGCGACAACGCCTCCCTCCGCCTCCAGTACCGCTCCAAACCTCTGCGCCACCTGTTCACCTGGGAGACCATGGAATGCCAGGTACGGGTGGAGGAGAACACTCCCGAATTCGTCGACGATCTGCCCGGTGGGGATCCTGTGTCGACGGACAAACCGAACGCGACGTTGATGGAGGATGGCGATGGTGAGGCTGGTGGTGGTGGTGATGATAATTATGATGATGACGACGTTGCGACTGCTGCTCCTTCTAATGATGATCGTCATGATTATGACAAAGACAATGCTGCTTCTGATGATAATCATAATGACTATGACAATGACGATGCTGCTGCTGCTAATGCTGTTCACGACACAACGGACAACGGACTCGAGGGAATGATCAGAAACGGGTTTGCCGACACAGACGCAGATGGACCGTTCCCCAGAGGCCGAGCCTGCTCCCCAAGGTGCACTGCCAGCAGACGGCCTGCACGGACAACCTGCTGGCCGTGGACGGAGTCTGCCGCTGGGATCTCGACCTCCTCGAGCTGAGCGTTCACATGCTTTGCGTGGACTCAGAGGAGGACGGCGATCCCGTCTCCGGGCAGCCGAGCTCGCGGCCCCTGTCGCCCTTCCCGGAGAACCTGCAGCCCCGGTCCCGCGTGGGTGCGGGGCGGCCAGGACACCCGCCGGACGCTCAGCTCGGGGCTGGAGCAAGGCCTACTGAAGCTGCACCGCGAGGTGGTCATCTCCGTCCTGAACGTCAGCTGGGACCTGAGCCACTGTTTCTGGAACGTCAGCGCCCTGGCTGCCTTCCCCAAGGGCAGCCTGGACCCCCACCAACCTGCCCAGGAAGGACCTGGCCCGCAGCATGTACTCCGCCACCGTGCGGGCCCTGTCCCAGGAGCTCAGCCTCGCCACCCGGGGTCTGCTGACCTGTGTGAGGGTGTCCGGGCTGGTGACGGAGGTGGACAGGTCCTGGGGCAACGACCCCTGCGCGTACAGCACGGTGCTCTGGCCCCAGGCGGACCCCGCGGCGTCCTCTCCTGCCCCTGGCTGGCGTGTCCATGAGGTCGTCCTGCTGGGGGTCCTGTTGGGGGTCCTCATGGGGTCCGGGACCTGGGGGACCTAACAACCTGTAGGTCTGCTGACAGGGGCGGTGTGGGCAGTCTCACACACACAACGACTGCCAACAACACCCCGACCTCTGAATGGCGGGGGAGAAACTTGGAGGCCATAGATGGAGAATTGTAGTAGTAGTAGCAGCACTTTCATGTGACGTCTTTTCACAGCATCGTGTGATATCAGACGAACAGATGGGTGACTCGGGAGTCATGCTGTCAGCACGCTCGCAGGAAAACCACCGCAAGCAAAAGTGAAGTGACCGGGTGCCACCTGTTGTTGAACTTGCACACGTACGAGGACAGCGCAAATGAGAACAAGGCAGAATTATTGAAAACGACACAGAAATCTAGCCAGTCCCCTCTGCATTAGCTCTCTTCCCTTCTCCCCTATCCCTCTCACTCCTTACTCACTAACGATGTCTGAAAAGAACAATGAGAGAGAGAGAGAGAGAGAGAGAGAGAGAGGGAGAGAGAGAGGGACTCAACTCAAATACTTTAATTGCAAAGGGCACCGACCTATCTGCAATGAGGTCAAGAACAAAAGTAGCACACACACACGCGCTCGGCGCATATACTGAAAATCGTGAAAGAAAATATTTGCATAACAAAACGTTCTTCCTGAAATTACTTTGGCATTTGTGTGCTAACTGAAAACAGTTCCTCTCTTCGTTTTAGTGTTTTAAAAATGAACATAGCTAGACAGAGAGAGAGAGAGAGAGAGAGAGATTATTCGATATTAGACCACTGCCCCTGATGAAAGGTGTAACAAAAAAAAAACCGTTCATCCCCAAAAATGTTATCGAACATAACTGATCAAGCTCAATACACTAAGAAACAATACAGAGCTCACCTCAAAAATCTTTATATAGATAAATGGACAAATTCTCAGTTGTTCTCTCATTGTTTGACGCTAGAAGTAAACCATGACGAAAAAGACTTGGATATTAATAGTACTTTACATGTGTATACCTTGACCTTAAATCAGTCAGAGCGGGACAGCACAAAGCAAAAGGTACTTCACCTTCTGTCGCGTGTTTACACAAGGGACCAATTAAATCAACAGGTGCGTGAGAGAGAGAGAGAGAGAGAGAGAGAGAGAGAGAGAGAGAGAGAGAGAGAGAGCGAGAGAGAGAGAGAGAGCGAGAGAGAGAGAGAGAGAGAGAAGAACCGAAAATGGAATCGACCAACCATGACTGAACACACTCTCTCTCTCTCGCTCTCTCTCTCTCTCTCTCTCTCTCTCTCTCTCTCTCTCTCTGATCTGATGCAATCTCTAGTGTAGGTACTCAGTGAACTATATTCTGATGCATCATGCAGTCTAGGTACTCCATGAACTATGATCAGGTGGAATCTGCAGTGTAGGTACTCCGTGAACTATGATCAGATGGAATCTGCAGTGTGGGTACTCTGTGAACTAGGATCTGGTGGAATCTGCAGTGTAGGTACTCAGTGAACTATGATGTGGTGAAATCTGTAGTGTGGGTACTCCGTGAACTATGATCAGGTGGAATCTGTAGTGTAGGTACTCCGTGAACTATGATCAGATGGAATCTGCAGTGTGGGTACTCTGTGAACTAGGATCTGGGTGGAATCTGCAGTATAGGTACTCAGTGAACTATGATCTGGTGAAATCTGTAGTGTGGGTACTCCGTGAACTATGATCAGGTGGAATCTGTAGTGTAGGTACTCAGTGAACTATGATCTTGTGGAATCTGTAGTGTAGGTACTCAATGAGCTATGATCAGGTGGAATCTGCAGTATAGGTACTCAATGAGCTATGATCTAGTGGAATAAGTAGTAGAGGCATCCAATGAACTATGATCAGGTGGAATCTGTAGTGTTGGTACTCAATGAGCTATGATCTAGTGGAATAAGTAGTAGAGGCATCTAGTGGAATAAGTAGTAGATGCATCCAATGAACTATGATCAGGTGGCATCTGTAGTGTAGGTACTCAATGAGCTATGATCTACTGGAATAAGTGGTAGAGGCATCCAATGAACTATGATCTGGTGGAATCTGCAGTGTGGATACTCAATGAACTATGATCTGGTGGAATAAGTAGTAGAGGTACCCAATGAACTATGATCAGGTGGAATCTGCAGTGTAGGTACTCAATGAGCTATTATCTGGTGGAATAAGTAGTAGAGGTACCCAATGAACTATGTTCAGGTGGAATCTGCAGTGTGGGTACACAATGGACTGTGATGGATTGAATCTACAGAGTAGGTAATAAGTGAAAAAAAAACGGCCTGGTGGAATGTTTGATCTATTGTCCAATGGTATCTTTTGAACGCTTTTAGTGATCTGTGCTTTACTGGGATCTATTATGCCAATTATGAATGGACCTGATCATCTTAGAAGGTGTGCTTCGAATCTAGTATAAATATGCATTTAATGGACCTATTTCCTTGTATCTGTATAATCTATAGATTTTCAGTGAACTTTGTAGACCAGAGGGGATTAGCTGTGTTAGCATTCTGTGACTTAAGGTCAGATGAGATCCTCAATGTAGACACAATGAGATAGACGGTGCACTGAGATCTTTAATGCAGACGCACTGTGGAAGAAAAGTTTGCCGAGATCTGTGAACAGACACACTATGACAGATGGTTCAATGAGATCTTTAGTGTAGACACACTCTGGCAGAAGGTTCAATGAGATCTTCAGTGTAGACACACTATGACAGATGGTTCAATGAGATCTTTAGTGTAGACACACTATGAGAGATGGTTCAATGAGATCTTCAGTGTAGACACACTGTGACAGATGGTTCAATGAGATCTTTAGTGTAGACACACTGTGATAGAAGGTTTGCCAAATTCTTTAATACAGACACACTATGACAGATGGTTGAATGAGATCTTCAGTGTAGACACACTGTGATAGAAGGTTGGCCAAATTCTTTAATACAGACACACTATGACAGATGGTTGAATGAGATCTTCAGTGTAGACACACTGTGACAGAAGGTTTGCCAAATTCTTTAATACAGACACACTATGACAGATGGTTCAATGAGATCTTCAGTGTAGACATACTATGATAGACATTTTGTCTTTAGTGTAGACACACTATGACAGAAGGTTTGCTATAATCTTTGATACAGGCACACTATGACACAGATGGTTCAATGAGATCTTTAGTGTAGACACACTATGACAGATGGTTCAATGAGATCTTTAGTGTAGACACACTATGACAGACAGATGGTTCAATGAGATCTTCAGTGTAGACACACTATGACAGATGGTTCCATGAGATCTTCAGTGTAGACACACTCTGACAGATGGTTCAATGAGATCTTCAGTGTGCACACACCGTGACAGATGGTTGAATGAGATCTTCAATGTGCACACACTATGACAGATGGTTCAATGAGATCTTCAGTGCAAACGAACTATGTTGTCAATCTGATGAGTTCTTCGGTGTAGGTCCATAGTGGAGATAGGCTACTGAGACCTTTAGCATAGACACCATGATGGATTGCCTGCTGAGATCTTTATATATATATATATATATATATATATATATATATATATATATATATATATATATATATATTGATAAACAATAACCTGTCAACACCGCCCACAGAGTTCATTTTTTTTGTCCAAGCTTTCGCCAAAAGGCTTCTTCAGGAACCGATGCTACTTGCGTCTCCTATATATATATATATATATTCTTCAATGATCAGTCCAAATGATTTGCTGGTCACACCACTCCTCCCAAATATACTTCTGGGGTAAAAACCTGGAGTAAAATTAAAAAAAAAAAACACAGAAGTAAACAGTTTCATTTTAAATTGTATAATATCCAATAAAATTTTCGCTTAAAAGCTTTTTCAGTAATGGCAACTGTTTAGAGAAGCACAATGTATACATAAGGTACATTAAACAAGAAAACAGATGAAGAAACCTTTTTCTGTACAAATCAGACAAACCCTTTTTCTCGTGCATTCATGTATCCACGTTCACACTCACTCTCTTGCCCACATGTATCAGGGATTCCGTTCATCTTCATCTTTCACCTCACGTAAACACCGGCGTATGCCTTCTCGCACTCCCACTCACCACCCTCCCCACTCTCTCTCTCACTCCCTCCAACCCTATCATCTCCACCAACGCATCAACCTGCTCACCACCCTCACTTTCTCTCTCTCCATATATCCAACAAACACACTCATGTTAACTTTAAAAATGTGTGCACCAGAAATCTCCATCCACTCTCGCAACCCACCAATGTAATCTCTAATGTCCTTAGAGGCACAGGACAACAGATCGAAATATATCTTCCAAAACACAGGTAAACAATAATAGATAAACCCAGTAAGTATAGACAGGATGCCTATGTGGGGGATATTGGAAAACATCAGAAGGGGGGGGGGTTAGGGGGGAATTGTGGGGGGGGTGGGGGGTGGTTAAGGGCGCAGAGTAAGCGAGGGGGAAGGAAGCCTGGGGGGGGGGGGGGGGGGGGGGGGGGGAGGATGGATGGAAAAACAAAGGGAAGGGGGGGGGGGGGGTCTTACAGTGAACAAAATTGGTCTTCTGTACTTTTTTTGTTTGTAATTTTCCTAATATCTATCAATTATCTTTTCTGGATCTTACTGTGCAAACTCCCTGTCTGGTATTGAGCCTTTTGAAAATCGTGCCTATATTACATATCAAGAATGTTTCCTTTCGTGGGAAAAGAAAGAGGGGGGGGGGGGGGGAGGTAGGCAGGGGGGGGGGGGGGGGTGGGGAATGTTGTGACAGGAGGAGCAGAAATGCCTACGTGGGGAATATTGGAAAAAAAAAAAGGCAGAAGGGGGAAGAGGGGGGGGGGGTAAGGGTGCAGGGTAAGGGGGGGGGGGGGGGGGAGGAGAAAATCGGGGGGGGGGGGGGGGGGGGGAGGAGGAGTTGTTGGAAACAAAGGGAAAGGGGTGTCTTTTAAAGGGAATAAATTGGTCTTTCTGTACTTTTTTTTTTGCTTGTAATTTTCCTAAATAATTATTAATTATCTTTCTGGGATTGTTGCTGTGCATACATCCTGTCTTGTATTGAGTCCCTTGAAAATCGTACCTATATTACATATCCAGAATGTTTCCTTCTGTAGCAGTTTTTTCTCTTCTCTCTGATATTATCGATTGCTATTATCTGCAAAAAAATCTAGTTCTTGTAAATCAGGATGGATGACTGTGCATACGTGTTTTGATACGTTACACTTTTTTTTTTTTAAACTTTGTGTCCGATTTGTGATTAGCCCATCTGAGTTTAAGATTTTTGTTGACATACAACAGATCAGGGTGAATCTTACATCTTATCACGTATATTACATTTTTTGTAGTGCAAGTCAAGTGTTTTCCTTATATACCACAGTCTTCCATCCCAAGCTGATTTAATACTCTTAGTATTCTCTCCCCACGTTTACACGTGTCACCCCTCTTTGCCTGGCAACTAAAATAACCTGGTTCTAATTTTGGTCCGTATTCTAGATTTCTCCTGGGGACGGTAGGTTTGTAAATTTCTGCTAAATTCCTACGGCGTCTGTCAGCAGATATTATTTGATTTTTTTTTTGAAAAAAGCTCTCTTATTTCTGGGTTAGAGTACAGTAATGATAAATGTCTCCTTATTATTTCTGATTTGGATGGATACCTTGGATCATAATTTGTCACCCAGGCTATCTTTTTGTCTTTTTTTGGTTTGTTTTTCTTCCGTGAGTATTGTTTCCTATTTTTCCTAGCCCCTTTATAAAGTTCTCTTTCCGCTTTCTGATAGTCCCAACCAGACATTGTAAAATATTTAATATATTCTTCTATTCTAGTTTTTAATGTACTATCCTCACTACACAGCATGCGCAGTCTAGTTCCTACACTGGAAATGAGTCCCTTGAACACAGCAGGGGGATGGCAGCTGTATGGAGGGAGGTACGCATGGTTATGTTTTTGAAAACACATCTGTAATGATTTTGCCTCGTGAAATTTGAAGTTTGACATCTAACTAAGTTACTTCTTTGCCACTGGTGATTGTCCATTTTATGTTAGGTGGGTTCAGAGATTGGAGATGTTCCTTGAACCTCTTTACATGATTTTCATCAAGAAGGACAACAAAACCATCATCTCGAAACCTGCTCCAGTCTAGATATCTGAATTGTTCCATTTACTTCTTAGGGTAACAGGGAAGAAATCATTGGTACTGGTGATGTTTCTACTAATTTGATATCAAGCTCTCCCATAAACATCAACATAAGTACATGAGTGCGCAGGTCCCATGGCAGTACCATGGTTAGGGCGTGCAAATACTTGGTCATTGTTGCCATCAGTAAAACTCACACACATTTTCTGTCAGATATCCAAGGCTTCCAACAGGCATCTGTTTGAGGTATTACCAATAGGAGAAGGGTATAGCTTTAACATTTTATCAATTGCTGGGTAGTCCCATGTCATTATTAACATTAGGGAATAAAAAGCACTACATCACATACAACAAGTGTAGACTGAAGAGGGAGTGGGACTATTTTATCATTGATCCATTGTATTTTTTTTTAGGAAAGCTTTTGTATCTTTTATTTGGTACATCAATTTGTCACTTAAATGATTAATTGTCGCTTGAATAAACTTAGAGACGTTTTCAACAGGAGTCCCACACCCTGAAAGTAACAATCGTGTAGGATAAGGTTTTTTTTATGCGTTTTAATTAAAGGTTTGCATTTCCCCATTTTTTTTTCTTAATCATTTACATAGTGTTTAACATCTTCATTAATATCCCCTGTGCATGACCATTCATTAGACCATGCTCTTATTTTATCTTTAATTTGAGGGATGGGGTTTTTACGGGTAGTATGTCATAAAAAATCACCGTTGTTAAGTTCATTAACAATTGTTTTATCGTCTTCCTCTAGAGCAGTAGTAACTGTTACACCACCAATGTAAAAGTACAGAAGACCAATTTTGTTCACTATAAGACACCCCCCCCCCCCCTTACCCCCCCCCCCCCCTCCCAAGGCTTGTCCTTCCCCTTCGCTTATCCTGGCGCGCCCTTAACCACCCCACCCCCCACAATCCCCCCCACCCCCCTCCCTTCTGATTTTTTTTCCAATATCCCCCACGTAGGCATTTTGTCCATACTTATTAGGTTTATTTATTATTGTGTACCTGTGTTTGGAAGATATATTTCGTTTCTGTTGTACTGTGCCTCTAAGGACATTGGAGATCACATTGGTGGGTTGCGAGAGTGGATGGAGATTCTGGTGCACACATTTTTAAAGTTAACATGAGTGTGTTTGTTGGATATATGGAGAGAGAAAGTGAGGGTGGTGAGCAGGTTGATGCATTGGTGGTGGAGATAGGGTTGGAGGGAGTGAGAGAGTGTGGGGAGGATGGTGAGTGGGAGTGAGAGAAGGCATACGCCGGTGTTTACGTGAGATGGAAGATGAAGGGAAATCCTGATACATGTGGGCAAGAGAGCGAGTGTGAACGTGGATACATGAATGCACGAGGAAAAGGCGTTGTCTGATTTGTACAGTAAAAAGGTTTCTTGAACTGTTTTCTTGTTGAATGTACCTTATATATACAGTGTGCTTCTATAAACAATTGCCATTACTGAAGAAGCTTTTAAGCTAAAATGTTATTGGAGATTATACAATTTAAAATGAAACTGTTTACTTCTGTGTTTTTATTTTACTCCAAGAGTGAGTATATATATATATATATATATATATATATATATATATATATATATATATATATATATATAATAAAACAATAAATTCCAAGGATAAGTACCGAGCACCATTCCAGCAACTTACAGAGCAGCTAGGTGTTGCAATGGCTGCATGAAATATTGAATTATAAACAAAGCTTGCTCTTATGTCTCAGATTGTAGAAATAGGGGGGGGGGGGGGTGTGATAAGCCTTCATATCTGCAGTGGTAGATGATTCTGCCTAACTGACAGTATGTGCTTGAGTGGTGAATGGGGGGGAATAATAAATGTTTCTCAAAATGAACCTTCAGCAAGCTTATAGTCTCCGAAGCGGGAGACCATCTCCAATGGGGAGGAAGCTCACTAACATATAACTCCTGGTCAGATGCCGATATTTCGAAACCTGACTGTTTCTCCTCAGTGACCGCGGAAAGTGGTAATTTTGACTCCTCTGCCTTTTCGGTTTTAAGAAAAATGCTATACCAGAAAAAAGCTGGTGTGCAATACCATAGTATGTTTGTTGAGTTTTCAAAAAGCCAACCAAAGCTGCCACCCCCCTATTTCTACAATCTGAGACATAAGAGCAAGCTTTGTTTATAATTCAATATAACGTAACCCTAACCCTAAACTACTGACATACCATCTCACTGATTGCAAACTATTTACATACCATCTCACCGATTATAAATGATTTACATACCATCTCACTGATTGTAAACTATTGACATACCATCTGACTGATTGTAAACTGTTTACATACCATCTACGGATTATAAACTATTTACATACCATCTCACTGATTGTAAACTATTTACATACCATTTCACTGATTATAAACTATTGACATACCATCTCACTGATTGTAAACTATTTAGATACCATCTCACTGATTGTAAACTGTTTACATACCATCAACGGATTATAAACTATTTACATACCATCTCACTGATTGTAAACTATTTACATACAATCTCACTGATTGTAAACTATTGACATACCATCTCATTGATTGTAAACTATTTGCATACCATCTCACTGATTGTAAACTATTTACATACCATCTCACTGATTGTAAACTATTTACATACCATCTCACTGATTGTAAACTGTTTACATACCATCTCACTGATTGTAAACTGTTTACATACCATCTCACTGATTGTAAACTATTTACATACCATCTCACTGATTGTAAACTATTGACATACCATCTCACTGATTGTAAACTATTTACATACCATCTCACTTATTGTAAACTATTTGCATACCATCTCACTGATTGTAAACTATTGACATACCATCTCACTGATTGTAAACTATTTACATACCATCTCACTGATTGTAAACTATTTACATACCATCTCACTGATTGTAAACTATTTACATACCATCTCACTGATTGTAAACTATTTCACTTCAGTTGCCCGCCTCAGTGTGCAGTCCAGTCACGCAATTGTCACGCCACACAGACGCAATTGTCAAGCCACACAGACGCAATTGTCACGCCACACAGACACAATTGTCACGCCACACAGACGCAATTGTCACGCCACACAGACACACCAATTTTCAGATGCACAAAACAGACTAAAACAAAAAACAAAAACAAGCAAACAAACAAAAAAATGCCTAGCCGTTCCACCGAAGCAAACGCCAAGAGCTGTAACTCCCGGAGCAATATCAACGCGAGAATTGTCTTTCCTGCTGCTCTTCAAGCGCAATTTAAAAAAAAAATGTATCAAACTGTCCCCGCCACGTACGTTGCTCGCAAAGCACTTAAAACACACACACACACACACACACACACACACACACACACACACACACACAACACACACACACACAGAGAGAGAGAGAGAGAGAGAGAGCACGCACTAACTGACTGACAAACCATTTACTGTCAGATTAACATAGTGTTGTACTGACATTAAAAAAAACAACTTAATAAATTAATGAGAAAACGAAAATCTTCCAAATAAAATCTCTGAATGACATAAAAAAAATCACAAAGGAAAAATTAACAGGGAAGCATTTAACATTTACAAATAAAATGATAAAATCAGAAATTGTAAAATAAAACAAATTACATCTTAACTGTACGAGGGGAAAATCTCTCTCTCTCTCTCTCTCTCTCTCTCTCTCTCTCTCTCTCTCTCTGTCTCTCTCTCTCTCTCTCTCTCTCTCTCTCTCTCTCTCTCTCTCTCTCTCTCTCTCTCTCTCTCAGAACACCATTAAAAAAAACAAGAAGAAAAGACCCCACCCCACCCCCAAACACACACACACACACACACACACACACACACACACACACACACACCCTTCCTTTCCCCCTACTTACGTGTATGCGTGCACGCACATATATTCACTCACAGACAAACAAATAAAACCAAAACCTCTCTCTCTCTCCCTCTCTCGCACACACACACACACACACACACACACACACACACACACACACACACACACACACACACACACACACCACCCTCCTTTCCCCCTACTCACGTGTATGCGTGCACGCACATATATTCACTCACAGACAAACTTTTAAAACCAAAACCTCTCTCTCTCTCCCTCTCTCGCACACACACACACACACACACACACACACACACACACACACACACACACACCACACACACACACACACACACACACACACACACAAACCGCCCCCCTCCCCCCCTACACACATTCAAAACATATCCACACAAAAAACGTATAGACGTACGCACAACATACACTCACATTTGAACAAAACCAAGTTCTCCCTCTCCCTCTCCGTCCGTCTCTCTCTCTCTCTCTCTCTCTCTCTCTCTCTCTCTCTTTCTCACTCTCTCTCTAGCGCGCGAACAACCTATGCAAAAGTTTCGTAAATGGAATAATGCGACCTAGTACACGTGAGAGTCGGACAGCTATGTCATGTAACATATTCTTTGCTCTACGTGTACATCAGACCTCTAAACCAAAAAAACAAACAAACAAACAAACAACACGCACGCACACACACATGCACACACATGCGCGGGTGCGCACGCACACGCACTCAGACAGACAGGGGACAGAGACAGGGAGAAAAAGAAAGATGCAGAGAGAGAGAGAGAGAGAGAGAGATTGGGGATTGGGATTTTAAATTTAAAACATAGAACGACAAGCGTATCAACAATAACAGACTAGTAACACTAACGCATAAAGTACGACTGACTCGAGTTCTTCACTTCATCAAACAAAATAGTACATAAATGCACGAAGTACAATCTACTGACTCCGAAACAAACTTCGTACTGGGGAGAGAAGTGTTCAGACCACATCTGCGTATCAATACATGCGTTAGCTAAACACATGAGAGAGAGAGAGAGAGAGAGAGAGAGAGAGAGAGAGAGAGAGAGAGAGAGAGAGAGAATCGACGTCAAGGTGCACCAGCTACAGCAACGAATCACACACACACTTGCGCGCGCGTGCGCGCGCGCACACACACACACACACACACACACACACACACACACACACACACACACACACACACACACACACACACAACAACAACACAACACAAACGCAACACAACGCAACACACACACACACAAACACACACACACACACACAAACACACACACACACACACATACACACACGCACGCACGTACACGTAAGCACACACACACACACACACACACACACACACACACACACACACACACACACACACACACACTCCATGCGATAGCTTTTGAGTCGAACAACACAATTGAATTGTGTAATAAACGTCACCTGGCGGTCACAACCGATTAACCCTTTCGAATCGGACAGCACAGCTGAATAGCGTAATTACGCCGGAAGGCAGTCGAGCGATTAATGTTCCTGGCTCTGTCAGGATCGGGTTTTAACCGCCGGTACTCCGTGCACACGTCATTAAACCTTCGTGACTGTGAGAGCTTCTGCTGACCAGTTCAAAGCAAATGATGCTGTTTTCAACTCAGCCGACCGCAGCAGGCGACATCGTGCCTGTCACATCGTTGAAATAGGTGCCATGCATGCTTGTTGAAAAAAAGAAAAGAACAAAGAAAAAAAAAGTTCGTTTCAGAGATACACAAAAGGGCCGTAAACTTTGAAACTGGATCTCTCTTTTCTTCACAGTCTCAATTCAAACTAAAAATTAAAGAAAAAAAAATCAGAACCGCTTAACAAGGACAGGCAACACAAACAAAATTCAAAACAACGGAAACAAAGGACGACCAAACACAAATCACTGTTCTGTAGGTTGTTTGTTCTGAAAAAAAAGACTCGATATGACGAAACGCGCTGCGTTTGTTTTGTAATTTCTTTATTCCTTCGTTTTAGCAGCTCAGTAATTCTACTTTTTTTTTTTTTCAAGTTTCGGGTTTCTGCCTGTAGTCACCTTACTTTGATAAAACCATCCATATATGAAAAGTGTTTATCTTTTTAGGAAAAAAAACAAACAAACAAAACAGACAAACGAACAAACATCCGGCAGAACCCCCTAACCAGGTGCTCAGATGTCAGAAGTCATGTAATCTCCACTTAGAAAGCACCTGGTTTTGCAGTCAGTGGCTCATCATCACATCGTGTACACGATGGAGCCTCCCCACCCTTTAAACGATACAGATGCGCCCAAAGAAAGTGCCTTGGAGTACTCTCACACCGAACCGAACCGTTTCCTCTTTATGCACGTGGGACCGAGAAGCCATCTATTTTCAAGAGGAAGACAGATGGACTTGTATTACAAAACAAACAAACAAACTTGCACGCTCCAATGACATTTTAATGACAAATGAAACAACAGTACTGTCTGAACTAG
>JADBJO010014485.1:28737-41237 GCA_016801955.1 Conus betulinus
GACAGGCACTGTGACAACGCTTCCAACTTTTCTGCTGGTTGGCTTATGTGGTGTGTGTGTGTGTGTGTGTGTGTGGTGTGTGTGTGTGTGTGTGTGTGTGTGTGTGTGTGTGTGTGTGTGTGTGTGTGATTTCCTGACTCTGTAGGCATGTTGTGGGTGCGGGCATGCACGTGTGCGATGATAATAACAACAACAGTTATTATTGCTGTTTGCAGATTCGCAGACTGGTTGGAGGATAACAGATATGTTGGAAAACATAATCTGGAGACAG
This sequence comes from Conus betulinus, assembly GCA_016801955.1. Lineage (NCBI taxonomy): Eukaryota > Metazoa > Mollusca > Gastropoda > Neogastropoda > Conidae > Conus > Conus betulinus. The sequence goes on from JADBJO010014485.1 coordinate 29,009, forward strand.
AGAGGCCATCTGAGAGATAAATGATTCCAAGTAGCGAAAAGATGAAGGAATATCAACCACAGAAATTGGTTCTCGACTCACGTTTGCCAACGGAAAAGAAGAAATAATGTTAGCCTAAATCTGGCTGTCACAAGACGATTGCAGACCGAAGAAAATTCAGCATAGGTATTAGCTCTAACTTGTGGTTGCAGCAAGTTGTGTAGATTGTGGGAGAGTAGAGCTGCCAGGAAAGGATTTAACAATAACAGATAGAATGATGGGCGATAACAGATCCTGACAATCCAGAAACTGCAGCACCATTCTCAAAGGCACATATAGGGATATGGGCATTATTTTCGTTTTCCAGTTGGGATCTGGAGATTCAATTTCCAGCTTGAAGATTCGTAGCACCTAACGGCAGAGACATATAGAAGTCGTAGAATTCTTGAAGCAGAGAATTAAGATATCTAATAGGAATACTTGATACAGGTCGTAGAGTTTTAAAGGAGACAGTAAATATACCCGCAGAAAGACCTGATACTTTTTGAGGAGGGGTGGAGGTGGGCAGTCAAAACACCTAGCAGAAAGACTAGAAAATAAAGAAAGAGACAGTCAAGATACCTGACAAAAAGCGTGATAAAAGATTGTAGAGTTCTTGAAGAGGACTGTAAAAACACCTTATGGGAAGATGTGATATAAGTCGTATTTTTTTTTAAAAACAGACAGTCAAGACACCGGTTAGAATGACCTAATCAAGTTGTAGAGTTTTTGATGGAGACAGGTGAGATACCTGCCAGAACGGCATGATCAAAGTCGAGACCAGCTTAGATTGTCTTCACAGGAAAATGGAAGTAACATCGGGTTAGTTGACATATTCCGGACGACTTACCAGATAATTCGTTACAAGTGGTAACTTTACAAACTTTGAAGCTGACACAGAATATTGAGTATGGTCCAGACCGGTTTGATTACTGCAGTTAATTCAGTTATGCCAGACACCCTTTTACAACTCAGAATATCGAATGTACTATCACTGCATTTGACTATTGGATCGTTATTTTTTTGACTGTGTGCACTAGCTTTTCTGTTTTCTACAAGGTATTCCAGACCACATTTGTTTGGGCAACATTGTCAAAGAGGGGTCAAAGTAAAATATAGTATAGTGAGTGCTTGTGAAATGCGAGACTGTCAGTGTTGATCTTAGTGAGTGAATAAACAATTTTAAAAACAAAACGAAACACCACAAAACTGTACAGTATATTTACAAACTAACCAACCCTACCCTCCCCCCCCCCCCCCCCCCCCCCGAATAGAGAATACCAGTGATGTTCAGTAGGCTGCATAAACATCCTGTACAGAGTGCAGTGAGTGATTTTTTCTGTAACGGATTTCAGATTATATCAAATATCCATCTTTAATATCTCCCTCCATTAGTAATGTTTCCTTCCACACAACTTCCAACGCTCCCTCACCCCCCCCTTTTTTTTTCTTAAAAAATAACCCGATACATTTATATGAAATTTGCCATGTTTGCTAGATGTCTACATTTACTTGTATGTGTGGCAGGAAACTGAGGAGAATTCCTTCCCTTTTTTCCACTGCTCCCTCTCTCTCTCTCTCCCCCTCACTAGTAATACTCCTCTCTCTCCCTCACTAGTCATACTCCTCTCTCTCCCTCACTAGTCATACTCCTCTCTCTCCCTCACTAGTCATTCTCCTCTCTCTCCCTCACTATTTCCTGCCTACAGATGATGGGTAGCCCACATACTCACTGTCCGTGTGACAAGTATTTCTGTGACGTTTGCTGTCACTTCTCCCCTCCTCCGCCTCCCTCCTCCTCCTCAACAGGCGAAGGCCTTTCTGGTTGTCTGGGGAAGGTGTCTGCACACTTGCCAAACGTTAAGGAGCAGGGATGAGCCTCAGCAACTTCGGACGCTACGATTTTGTATGGTTTATTTTGTTTGGTCTGTTTGATCCCCCCCCCCCCCACCTTCCCCTCCCCGTGCTGTCTGTGCTGTTCTAGATCCGTCTTGATTCATACACAAAATGAGCAAACTCACATATAAACATAAGAAATCCCCAGCAACAGCAAAATAAAGCGACAAAAACGAAGAAAGGAAAATAACACAGAAACGAGTAAACAGATAAATGACCAGCCACAGCAAGATAAAGCGAGAAAAACAAAGAAAGGGTAACAACAAAGAATGTAGTTAAAATAGATAAATAAATAAACAAATAAATAAAATAATTCGATAGACAGACAGACAGATAGATAGATAGATAGATAGATAGATAGATAGATAGATAGATAGATAGATAGATAGATAGATAGATAGATAGATAGATAGACAGATAGATAGATATGTTATTAACTAAACGAATGAATGTAAACTCAAATATATATACGTTAACAGCAATGCTGAAATATAACATCAGCACAGCAGTGTATTTGTCATGTTCTGTAAATGTATATCAAGAGCTTGGATGTACGTAACTGCCCCAACCCCGCACCCCCTCAAGATGCGGCAAGACCTATTTTTGCAGCCTTACAAACATAAATGCAAATACATTCGGATAATTATTATGACTGGCAAAGATAGAAAAAGAGCGGTTGTGTATATTCGTGTCATAGTAAGATACACTTTTGAACTGAAGTATGCTGTGCACATGTGGTTTCCCGTTACACCCCACACCCACCCTATCCTTGGTGAGAGTTTTCTGAGGTCATTTTTTTTTTAAAATACAAACTTAAGGAAATTTTGGGGAACGTATTCATAAACGGACAGATTTGTAGTTCTGGTGTACTGAGATGCTCTGTCACAGACGTCTGACAGATATGCTGACCGTAACCCCACAGAACCACCACTGAAAACATGATCTGAAATCAAACTGGAGATGTAGTGGAAATATGCCCTCCAGGAAAACGATTTAGCAGCAGTAGCAACAGCAGCGTAGAAATATGATCCATATATATAATTAAGCTGCTACATAGCAGTAGTAGCAGTAATAGTAGTAGCAGCACAGCAGCAGTAGCAGCACAGCAGCAGTAGCATCATCATCATCATCATCATCATCATCATCATCAGCAGCAGCAGCAGCAGCAGCAGCAGCAGCAGCAGCAGCAGCAGCAGCAGTAGCATCATCAGCAGCAGCAGCAGCAGCAGTAGCAGTAGTAGTAGTAGTAGTAGTAGTAGTAGCAGCAGCAGCAGCAACAGCAGCAGCAGTAGCTGTGGCAGAAGCAGTAGTAGTAGTATCAGCAGCAGTAACAACCATAGTAGTAGTAGTAGTAATAGTAGTAGTAGTAGTAGTAGTAGTAGTAGGAGGAGGAGGAGGAGGAGGAGGAGGAGAAGCAGCAGCAGCAGCAGCAGCAGCAGCAGTGGTGATGGTGGTGGTAATAGGTGGTAGTAGGTAGAAGTAGTAGTACATTTTTTTTTTTTTGCTGTCCCATCTTCAGTGCCACCTCAGTGGCAGTGCACCCACGCTGCTCATTCCGACACCCCATCCACAGCCACAGCCCGGTCAATCACGCCGCAGCCCCAGCACCGGCAATCCACAGGGAGGAGTCAATATCAAGTCGTCAAGAAGCAATCCATCAGAGGACACTGCACTGCTGCCGAGCCATTTCGGTGGTGCTGAGTGGCCCTGTTCTTATCCAATATACGCAGGACACCACCTACTAAGCCTCCTACTGACGACAATAATTGCTTAATCGCGGAGCCGGCGTGAGTGTGCTCTTCCTTCGGAGGGCGCCACAACGTCAATCCAACGACAGCACCCATGGACTCGCCGAGACCGGTGACCCCGACGGAATAAAACCAAGGCCACAGACGTGGAGATAACATCCAAACTGAGATCACCATGAGAGCAGGGCATGAAGGGCCACAGAATTTGAGACCTTTTTTATGCTGATCGATGAGAATGAGGATGATGAAGAAGATAGTAAGGAATTCCATTCTGGTCTGAGACTGCATGACAGGGCTGTACTCTACGCTTCCTTTCATAATATATCCCGGCGTCAACCAGGCCCGGGAGATACAGACACCTGCTGTGTTGGTCAGAAAATTTGAGCAACGCTCTCAGGAATGCATCCATTAAGTAGATGAAACTCGACTGCGTGGTCCCAGTCTTCCCAACTGAGTCCGTAGTAAACTCAACTCTGGGTAGGAGCCGGTCAGGGCAGAAAAAATCCCACATGGCTCTGATGGGAACCGAACCCACGATCTCCCAACCGGGAGTCCGCGACACCAACCACTTCGCCACGGCGGCAGGTTGTAGTAGTAGTAGTAGCAGTAGCACCAGCAGCAGCAGCGGTGGTAGTAGTAGTAGTAGTGGTAGTAGTAGCAGCTTCTGCTGCAGCAACAGCAGGCAGCAGCAATGGAAGTAGCAGTATCTGAAGCAGCAGCAGCAGCAGTAATAGTAGAAGTAATAGTAGTAGTTCTAGCAGCAGCAGCAGCAGCAGCAGCAGCAGCAGCAGCAGCAGCAGCAGCAGCAGCAGCAGCAGCAGCAGCAGCAGCAGCAGTTGTAACACTGGTACATACTGTTATTATAGCAGTAGCACGAAGGCTTTTGCAAAGTCTGTTTTGATTAAGAAAAAAATCTCTCTTGACAGATGCAGACATCCAGTACTGCCCAGACATGGTGTATGCCAGCCGCTGGGTACGTCTGAGGTATCAGAGGCGTAAGAACCAATTTATGCTCTTCCTATCTCCCCCAAAGATGAAGTCTGCAAACACGGAGCCACCGGCGCACTGTGACACGATACTTGAACCCGATTAATCCAGTTCAGTCACGGTCGTGGGACTAATATTGCTGGAGATAATAATATAGTACACAGGATTTACAGTCGCGGGATATTTGGACGTTTCATGCTTCGGGCTCTTCTGTGTGTATTTAGTGATGGTGTATGTAACTGGTTCAGCTCTAGCACCATTTTTCAACACCGTGAGGGGCCAAACCATGGGAGTAGTGGAACCTTGCTCTCTGCTACCAGGAGAGAAAACCGAAGCTAGTGATGTGCAGGATTTCACGGCGCATGCATAATGTTTTCTGTCACAAAGTGTCCAAGAGTTCTTTATTTTCGGGTGGAGAAGATTGACTTTAGCTTTACAAACCACTCTCGTTAGACATGTGTCGTTTGCTGTCTGTCTGTCTGTCTGTTTGTCTCTCTCTCTGTCTGTCTGTCTGTCTGTCTCTGTCTGTCTGTCTGTCTCTGTCTGTCTGTCTGTCTGTTTCTCTGTCTCTGTCTGTCTGCCTGTCTGTCTGTCTCTGTCTCTCTCTGTCTCTCTCTCTCTCTCTCTCTCTGGTCTCTCTCTCTCTGTTTGTTGCAGGGATGGGTAACTTACATGACTTTGACTGTGCAGAAGGGCGTCTGCAAAAAAACAAAAACAAGAAACAAACAACCACCCCCCCCCCCCCTCACCCAAAACTGCTCGCGAATACCCTTGCCTACAGAATCCACTTCAAATCAGATCAAAAACACCTAAATTTAAAGCAGATCTTTGTTCTGCTTTTCAAATTCAGATTGCTTTATGATTGTTGAACTAAAAAAATATCATATTTGTGTTTTTATCACTGATAATGTAATTGTGAAAATTGGAAAACCCTGTCATAAGAACGGGATCACAGGAAACGTGTTCATTTTTAAACAGTGATTGCGCGCCGCTCTGATAACACGATTTTTTTTTTTTTTAGTGTTCATATCTCCATGTGCTACTTTAGTGGTTTTCACATTGCATGGAGGTTTAAAGAAATGGAGCTATTTTATAAACAAAGAGCACGTTCTTTTTAATGTGTAAATAAATGAACAAATGTTATGTGAATAAAGAAGATGAAGGGAAATTGTTTGTTATTTTCAAACGTTCAAGGACAAACTAATAGAGTAGTTATGACAGTTTTTCAGCATTTTGGGCCAGACTTTAGCAGTGGCAGCTGTGCATCTGTGTGTGTGTGTGTGTGTGTGTGTGTGTGTGTGTGTGTGTGTGTGTGTGTGTGTGTGTGTTGTGTATGCGTGCGTGCGTGCGTGCGTGCGTGCGTGCGTGCGTGCGTGCGTGTGTGTGTGTGTGTGTGTGTGTGTGTGTGTGTGTGTGTGTGTGTGTGTGTGTGTGTGTGTGTGTTGTGTGTGTGTGTGTGTGTGTGTGTGTGTGTGTGTGTGTGTGTGTGTGTGTTTGTGTGTGTGTGTGTTGTGGTGTGTGTGTGTGTGTTGTGTGTGTGTGTGTGTGTGTGTGTGTGTGTGTGTGTGTGTGTGTGTGTGTGTGCGCGCGCGCGCGCGCGCGCGCACGCGTGCAGGCAAGAATGTGGTATGGTTAAGACCACATCTTAAACACTGAAGTCTACTGTTCCACCATGAGCATGGCATGACGAACAGGGAGGTCCATCCTGAGCATGACATAAAAAATCCCGCATCACCAGCATTGAGATCGTGGGAAGAACTAGTGTTTTTCCAGCATTAGACGTACGGCTTATTCATTTACAGTTTGTTTATCTACCTTTATGACTTTTTAGTCTTTGAATGTATTTGAATGTTATTTCATAGTTAGCGTATCATGATTATCAAAATAACGAACAGCCACATACATTTGAGTGTTTATTTCATAGTTAGTGAATCAATGATTATCAAAATAACGAACAGCCACATACATTTGAGTGTTATTTCGTAGTTAGTGAATCAATGATTATCAACATAGCCACATACATTTGAGTGTCAGCATTTTTGGGCCCGACTCAATGCAGTGCAGCTGTGCATCTGTGGTGTGTGTTGTTTGGTGTGTGTGTTTTTTGTGTTTAGTGTGTGTGTGTTGTGTGTGTGTGTGTGTGTGTATGCGTGCTTGCGTGCGTGCGTGCGTGCTGGCGTGCGTGCGTTCGTTTGTGTGTGTGTGTGGGGTGTGTGTTTGTGTGGGGTGAGTGTGTGTGTGTGTGCGTGTGTGTGTTTGGGTTGTGTGTGTGTGTGGTGTGGTGTGTGTGTGTTGTGTTGTGGTAGTGTGTGTTTGTGTTGTGTGTGTGTGTAACGTGTTTGCCACATGTGTGTGAGTTGTGTTATGGTAGTGGTGTGTTGTGTGTGTGTGTGTGTGTTCGCGCGCGCGCGCGCGCGCACGCGTTGCAGGCAGATGTGTATGGTTAGTGAAACCACATTCTAAACACGTGAAGTCTCTACTGGTCACACCACCATGAGCATGGCATGATCGAACAGGGAGGTCCATCCCTGAGCATGACATAAAAATCCGCATCAGCCACATTGAGATCGTGGGAGAACTATGTTCCAGCATTAGACGTACGGCAATCAATTTCTTTAAACGTAACGTTTATCTACCTTTATGACTTTTTAGTTTTGAATTATTTGAATGTTATTTCATAGTTGCGTATCATGTATCACAATAACTAACCAGCCACATACCTTTGATGTGTTTATTTCATAGTTAGTGAACAAGGGTTATCAAAATAACGAATCAGCCTACATCATTTGAGTGTTTATTTCATAGTTAGTGAAAGCAATGATTATCAAAAAAACGAAACAACCACATGACTTTGAATAAGTGGTAAGTTTTACTACTAGCACACCCCAACCGTGATTATTTGGAATAAGAAACATCCACTCTACCACCTCACCACAAAAAAAGCGCCCCCCGGGTTTTTGATGGGGTAGGAAGGGTGGATACGTAAATGATTATTTTGTTGATGGGAGGCATCTATCAGAAACATCATGGAAGGTCATGAAAACAATGTAAAGGCAAAATATCATTTATTATGTTAAAGTTCTGCCAGCTGCTTTAGGCCTAGCGTGTATATGTGTCAGGCAAGGTAACACTCCAGGACGCCCCGTTACTCCCGCCTCAGCAGCGAGCTCTATGCCAAAGCCCGCATGACCGAGGAGCATCCCGGAGTTCACCGCGGTCACCAGCCTCAGCGACCCTTGCTGGTACCACTCATCAGCATCAACTTAAGCTGGCCAAGAGCGGCGACTTCCAGTGCCCAGCCATCAAAAGAACAACATGGCCCATCTTAAAAAGGCTTCCAGGAGAGAGAGAGACTGAAGCTGATGAACAAAGCAGCATTGAGAACAGCCATTGGCAGGTCTTGAGGATTCCAGGAGAGAGCCCAAAGGATGAGATATGGAGGCGGCCGCAAGCGAGAAGTGCAAGCACCTCTGTCATAGATGGGCCATGCCACAACTGTTCCAAGGCAGGGCTTACAGGGGCACCAGCGTTCATATTTGCACGTTAGAAAAGCCCGTACGGATATCAGAACGTCACATCATACATCAAAACAAGACCACGACATTTGATCCTCAGGACTGAAGCCTCTAGGCGTGGAGGAGGACGCAGCGTTATGGGACTGCCCGGTCAGAGGACAACGCAAGGCGATGGGAAAAAGGAAGGCCTTATTTGGTTACTGTTTCTGTTCAGTGTCTTTTGCGGTGCACTAATACCCCCCCTCTCCTCTCTCCTCTCTCTCTCTCTCCTCTCTCTCTCTCTCTCTCCTCTCTCACAACAAAACACAGCATGCAGCACACGAGCACACAAACGCGCGCGCGCGCCACACACACACACATACACACACAACCCACGCACAGGACATTTCCACTCACCATACAACACTCACCCACACCACACACACACACACACACACACAACCCACACAACAACGCACGCCACGCAGCACGCAACACACCACCCACAACACCACACCACACACAACACACACCACACACACAAACGCGCAGGCGCCGCGGTCTGGCTCCACCCCAAATGCCTATTCCTCCTTTATTCTTTTCCCAGTGCTCTGTATGTGTTAATATTTTTGACCTATAGAATTTTAAACTACACACACAAACACCCCACACAAACACACAAAACACCACACCACACACCACATACACACACACAAAAACACCCACCACGCACACACACACACACGCGCGCGCGCACACAAACATACATAGGATCTTCATGCTCCAAAGAAGCGAGAGGTGCGAGAGAGAGCGAGAGTGGGAGAGAGAGAGGATGAGGAGAGGTGAGTGAGGAGACCGAACGGATGGAGGAGAGAGAGAACGAGAGAGATGAGAGGAGAGAGAGACGGAGGTGGGGGGGTCTTTTATTTAAGGGGGTGGGGGGGCGTTTGGTTAGGGGTGGCCCCCTAGGGGTGGGGGGGGGGTTGAAGGTTGAGGGTGGTTTTGTTCTTGGGGGGGGGGGGGCGGGTGGTGTGGGGGGGGGAGGGGTGAAAGGGGGGTGGGGTGGGGGGGTGGTGAGTGGGTGGGCGGTGGGGGGGGGGGGTGGGTGTGAAGGGGGGTTGGCGGCTGAGGGGGGTGAAGGTAGGGCTTGGGGTGGGGGGGGTTGGGGGGGGGTGCATTGTGGTGAAGGGGCGTGAGTGAGTTGCGGGGGAGTGGGGGGGGTGGTAGGTGAAGAGGGGGGGGTTGGGGGGGGTGAATGAATGGGTGTGGGGGGGTGAAGGTTGAGGGTGGGGGTTTGAGGGTGGGTGAAGGTATGGGGGGGGGGGGTGGGGGTGTGGGTGTGGGAAAGGGCGGGGGGTTGAAGGGGGGGGGTGTGGGGTGAAGGTTGGTGGGGGGTTGGTGTGAACGGGGGGTATGGGTGAAGAGGTTAGGTAAGGGTTGGGGTGTGGAAGTGATAGGGTCCGGACAGAAACCGAGGTCTGGCAGACACAAATTTGGAAACAGGAAAGAAGCTTTCTAGGCTATTCCCACTTTACCCTTAGCGGTAATATTCCTACAGTGGTGGAACAAAACCGCAGGCAAGTCGTTACGGCAAAACAAGGACGAATGGTTTACATAAGTTATGGTCTGATGAGCTAAACCCCCCCCCCCCTTTACCCTAGCCCCTCCTCCTCCTACCTTCTCTTCAAAACCAACTCCTCCAGGTCACTAAGGAGAATTGGCGCTGTCGATCCGCCATTTACACCGGGATTTATTAAGAAGGGGGGGGGGCGGGGGGGGGGGTTAAGGACCCTGTGCGGTGGTGAATAGCGACATTGGAATTCGTTTGGTTAGCAGGTTTGTTTGTGTATTCAAGGTTCATCGGCTCGTCTCCTGTTCCGGATCTCTTGGAACATGCGGCAAGAGGTGCAGGAGCGGGAGCGACGAGAACGGAGAGAGAGAGGAGAGATGAGAGATGGAGATGAGGAGATGGAGCGAGGAGAGATTGGGGAGAGATGGGAGGAGGGAGGCGGGAGAGGAGAGAGGCGGGATGAGAGAGCCCGAGAGGGAGAGAGAGCGAGTTTGCCTCTAGGAAATGATTAGGAAAGGAAAAAAAAAAGTTACAGTGCATCACCTGAACTGTTACGATTATTCCATCGTTTTATTTTCACACTTTACTTCATTTTTTATTTATTCTATGACGCCCCCGTTTGTGTTAGAAAAGAGACTATGTGTAGTTGAAAGTTTGATTAGGCATGTAAAGCGAAACATGATTTCGCTTAACCTTAATGTCTACATAGGTTTACCCATCGATTGATGGATACAGAATTGACAATGAAGATAAATGTCAGCTCTCTCTCTTTCCCCCTCTCTCTTCTCTCTCTGCGGGGTGCGTCCTGGCGCATGCGACTTGTGCCCCCGTGTGTGTGTGTGTGTTGTATTTATTCTTCACCTTCCTGTCTTGTCCTTTTTTGCTCTCTCGCCCTTTTTGTTTTTCTTTACAATGGGGTTTCTTCCTTTTTTTTTGTGCGTGGTGTGACGTGTGGTTGTTGGTGTGTATGTGAGAGAGAGAGAGAGGTTTATTGTATATTTTCGATGTGATCGAGAGAGAGAGATCCTCCCGAGACTCGTCGCAGGAGCTGTGACTTGTAGAGAGATTGATTTGGTGTTGAGGAATTTTTCCCAAGGACCATTGCGCAACCGCCATTTACACCATCGACATTTTATTTTACAAATTATGAGATACGCAATTTATAACCATTGTTTTCATCCAGAGAAGAGAGATTACCCGTGTCTTGCTGGTGTTCGTGGTGTCGTCGTCGTAGATTTTGGAGAGGATTTGAAGAGAAGATATGAGAGGAGAGAGAGAGCGGAGAAAGAGGATTGTAGAGAGTTTTGAGAAGGAGGGAGAGGGACGAGAGGGGAAAAGAAAGATGAGAAAGAGAGAAAAGAGAGAGAGGGACAGAGAGGAGAGAGAGAGAAGAGAGGGGACAGAGAGAGAGAGAGTGAGAGAGAGGGAAGAGAGAGAGGAGAGCGGGACAGGCCCGACAGACAGGCGACAGACCAGACAAAATGCAGAGACAGAGAGAATGAGAGGGTGAAGATACGGACAATACGAGGCCTGGCAGACAAAACGCGGATGGAAGAGGGGAAAATCCTAAGCGTACCTCCTGTCTTAAACTAAAGACGGTAAGGTTCGCACCCATATGTGGGCGGCACAGGCCCGACATAAGATTATGTCATAAACAAGCGAAGGAGGTTTTACATCAGTTTCCGTGGTCTGGTAGTCTAAGCCCCTTTCTCCTCCACCAACCCCTCCTCCCTATAAACCTTGTATCTTTTATTCACTCAAACACAGTCTGCCAGGTCATAGACAATTCCAATGGACTTAGCGATCTGACTCCCGCCTACTGCCTCGTATACACCGCCATCCCCTCATCTATTCTCTCACACAAACACATCCTTCCAAAGTCCTATACATACCAATGGCTTTCTCATCTGTCTAGATCCTGACTTCCTTTTAACTTCCTTAGAGAGGTTAAGTATCCCTTTCGTGGTGCATGGCGACAGTGGTGCTTTGGAAACAGCTATAGCAGGCCCATTGATTTGGTTTTGTATTTATTTTATTGTATGGGCTTGTCTCTCCACTGATCTTTGGAGTATCTGCTTTTTGATTGGGCTGTATCCAAACACGGACACAGACAAGGACAGGCAGCAAGACAGGAAAGACAGACACAGCTAGGTACAGACACCACACACACACCACACACACACACCGAGAGAGAGAGAGAGAGCGGAGATGATGACGAGTGAGATCGAGAGAGAGAGGCGGAGAGGAATCACTTTAATTTGGCCATACTAGCAATTTATTAGGGAAGAAAAAAAGGTCAAAGACTGTGGAAACATAGAAGATCAATGAATATTATGATGATTTTCTTGGCTTCACCAAACTTGTCTCATATGCTTGTATACGGGTATTGTTAAAAATCTATGTGAACTGCAAGTTGTTAAGTAGTACAAACATAGGTAATGTTAATGTAACCTTAATTGCTCGACAATGAGTTTTATATCAAGTCACGTTATATAAATGCCAAGAAGCTAAAAATC
>JADBJO010014485.1:46237-47459 GCA_016801955.1 Conus betulinus
GGGAAGGATAAGGGATGAGAGGAACGGGAGGGGGAGGGGGGAATAAGGATGAGAGGAACGGGGAGGGGGGAGGGAGGGAAATAAATAAGGATGAGAGGAACGGGGAGGGGAGGGAGGGGGGGGAATAAGGATGAGAGGAAGGGGGAGGGGAGGGGGGGGAAGGAATAAGGATGAGAGGAACGGGGAGGGGAGGGAGGGAGGATAAGGATGAGAGGAACGGGGAGGGGAGGGAGGGAGGATATAAGGATGAGAGGAACGGGGAGGGGAGGGAGGGGGAAAAGGAAGGATGAGAGAACGGGGAGGGGAGGGGGAATAAGGATGAGATAACGGGGAGCGGAGGGAGGGTGAGGGAAATAAGGATGGAGGGGAGGGAGGAGGGGAGAATAAGGATGAGAGGAACGGGGAGGGGAGGGGGGAGGAGGAATAAGGATGAGGAAGGAACGGGGGAGGGAGGGGAGGATAAGGATGAGAGGAACGGGGAGGGGAGGGAGGGGAGGAATAAGGATGAGAGGAAACGGGGAGGGGAGGGAGGGAGGAATAAGGATGAGAGGGAACGGGGAGGGAGGGGAGGGAAGGAATAAGGATGAGAGGAACGGGGAGGGGAGGGAGGGGGGAATAAGGATGAGAGGAACGGGGAGGGGAGGGGAGGGAGGGGGGGGAATAAGGATGAGAGGAACGGGGAGGGGAGGGAGGGGGGGAATAAGGATGAGAGGAACGGGGAGGGGAGGGGGAGGGAGGATGAGATAAGGGGATGAGATGGAACGGGGAGGGGGAACGGGAGGGGAGGGAATAATAAGGATGAGAGGAACGGGGAGGGGAGGAGGGAGGAATAAGGATGAGAGGAACGGGGAGGGGAGGGGAGGGATGGAGGAACGGGGAGAGGGGAACGGGAGGGGGAGGGAGGGAGGAATAAGGATGAGAGGAACGGGGAGGGGAGGGAGGGAGGAATAAGGATGAGAGGAACGGGGAGGGGGGGAGGGAGGGGAGGGGAGGGGAATAAGGATGAGAGGAACGGGGAGAGGGGAGGGGGGAATAAGGATGAGAGGAACGGGGAGGGGAGGGAGGGGGGAATAAGGATGAGAGGAACGGGGAGGGGGGGAGGGGAGAGGAAGGAATGGATGAGAGGAACGGGGAGGGGAGGGAGGGGGGAATAAGGATGAGAGGAGAGGACGGGGAAAGGATGGAGGGGGGAGGGAGGAATAAGGATGAGAGGAACGGGGAG
>JADBJO010014486.1:0-5000 GCA_016801955.1 Conus betulinus
CAGAGAACTTTACAGCATCCTGAGCTGGTTTACTAGAATAAAGTTAAAAAACTAAGAAATCAGGGTGTAATTTGCTTACATCATACAATAAAGTGTGCCTTTCACATCAGGACAAAGCTACAGCATATGCATGCTTGAACATGCACAAACAAGAACGCGCACGCACACACACACACACACACACACACACACACACACACACACACACACACACACACACACACACACACACTCACACACACACAGAGACGCATAGAGACTTACACATACACACACACACACACACATACACACACACACACACACACACACACACACACACACACACACACACACACACACACACACAGACAAACAAAACACAGACTCTCACATACACACACAGAGATTTGTATACACACAAATACACAAACATACACGCACACGCACGCGCGCATGCGCGCGCGCGCACACACACACACCACACACACACACACACACACACACCACACACACACACACACACATACACACACACTCACACACTTACTCACTCACTCACCCACTCTGGTGAGTTGGTTTTAACGTGCTGACAGCCCTGATGTGGCCTTTTGCGGTCGGCTGGGCTATAAGCAACATTCTTATCTTATCTTACACACACACACACACACACTATAGAGTAACAAAAAGCCAGCAGACCTAAACAGTTATGGGACGTAAAAGCTGTTTCTGGACTTTAAAATTGTTTTTTGCCAAGTCACGGAATTCATTCAGAGCCTGACCTGTTGATGTCAGATGTGAAATTGATGATAGGGCCAGGGCTGTCAACACATCTTCATTTGCATAATGGTATTACAGGGCATGACTCACAGGTGGAGACAACTCTGTGTACTGTCTGTTGGCATCTCATTTTAAATGACAGGCAGACTGAGAAAGGAAACAGGAGGTGGAGGGAGGAAAGAAAGTGGGGAATGAAGGGGAGGAGAAGGCTTGATAAAAAAAAAACAAACCCTGTGTCGTTTTATATTAAAATCAAATGTATTGATTATCATTAATAAGATTCCATGCTTTGGAAGTAGCAATATGAGAAACAAACAAAGGTATAGACCCAAACAAAACCTAACAGAACATTAAGAAGAAAAACAGTAACAACAAACAAAGAAAGATAAAGAGGGTTTAATGACACACACACACACACACACACACACACACACACACACACACACACACACACACATATGCACGCATGCACGTGCATACACTCGTGTACACACACACACACACAGTGCACACACACACACACACACACACACACACACACACACACACACACACACACTGACTGACTGACTGAAACCATTTACTGTCAGATTAACATAGTGTTGTACTGACGACACACACACACACACATGTACACACACACACACACACACACACTCACTCACTCTCTCTCTCTCTCTCTCTTCTCTCTCTCTCTCTCTCACGCGCATGCACACACACACACACTATACACACACATATGCATACATACGCACGCACACATGTGCGTATGCATGCACGCACACACATGCACACACACAGAGCTTTACAGAATACTTTATCGTCACGTGGACAGAGAAATACTCTGTGCTCCCTTGAGTCTGACTCTGAGTAGTGTATTTGTGTCTAGGTATATGTGTGTGCATATTTATCAATCAAACAATCTGATGTTGGTGCAACTTGGAATGACTGTAGCAAAGTCTAAAATGTCTTGAAAAATGAGCGATGAATTTGTTCTAACCTGTATTCAGGACCACAAGATATACAAGAAACAAAAATATTTCACTGTGTCATTTTGGAACATTGATTGACTGTGTTCTTTCAAATTAATGATTGCCATTTCAAATAACGAGGAATAAAAAAAAAAAAAAAAAAACCCTACAGTTTGAAACTTACGTATAAGGCATTTCCCTCCTACCAACAAAGAAAAACAAACTCTCTAGGGAGGCACTGTTTATTCTTGATGTTCACCCGCACAAACGCTGTACATTAGAATCATGTGCTGATCACAAGGTGGCATGGTATGGTGGATTCCTGTTAAGCTTCCTAGTAGATTTGACAAGGTCATGGCAACCATTGTAGAATGGACGTGGTTGCACCCTTTGGAAGCAGATTCTCATTCTAGCTGTAGGGCTAAGCCGTTATTGTCATCAGTTAGGTTAGCAGGTGACGTCCTGTGCATGTTGGATTACAACAGACACTGCTGAACTCCAGCGCACTGACTCGGCAGCGGTGCAGTGTTTGCTGTTGTGGGTTGTCTCATGACGACCTGATGGTGATCGTTCCTTGTGGAGTGCTGGGGCGGAGACGGGACAAAGCCTGATGTGGCTGCGTGTAGGCTGTCCAGAATCAGCGATGTGGAAGTTAAGTCTCTATGGAGGCACAGCATGTGAAGAAAAAAGGGTGACATGGACCCTGGAGGATTGGTTCTTTTCTGCTACATATTATGAACAAACAGACAACAACAAAAGACAGTCTAACAATTTTTTTCATGGCTTTACCATTTTGTTTAACTTGAACCGTTAAAGCTGTCATTAAAGCATGTTCACTCGTCGACTTTCATGAAGGAATCTCGGTGTCAGCGTTTCATTTCAGTGTGACTTTCCTGGGTTTTTTTTTTTTCTTTTTTTTTTCCTGTTCTTTCCTCGGGGTAGAATTACACAGAGAGATGACAAGTGTATCAGGAAGTGTCGTCTTTTCCTTGACAGTCAGGAATGTGATCTTGTCCCATTTTCGGCTAGGAGGTTAATGTGTCCTAAGAAATGCCCTTTGCCTGTGCCATGACACACTGGAACCAGTGGTGGGGTGTGCAGTGCCAATAAGGGTGCCTTATGACAGCGGCAGAGAGTTGTCAGTGTTGACATGAACATGCTCACCGTGCTCTCTTTTAGTTGCGTTGTCGGTGTTGTTGTGGACACTTGCTAACTCAGCTTGCTGCTGGTGTTTTTGATTGCAGGCAGTTGTTTCACCTTGGCGTTGAAAGGAAATGGTGTGTCTGTGTCATTTAAAACAAATGTGTACATAGTGTATTTATTCTGGTTATGCAGAAGATAGGATTATCCAGGAAAAGCAAAATTGATGCAGACAGATGGACCAAGAAAAGCAGTTTCAGAACATGTAAAATTCATTCAGTAGGAAAAAAAGAGACCTTATTTTGGGAAAATTAATGTTTTCGTTTCTATCAATGTTTTAAACTTTCGATTGTTATCATTACTGTCAGTGTGTCTTCATTATTGTTATCATTGCTGTTATTGATTAGTAAGAATGTACCATAATCCAGGATAATCTTGCCACTCATGGATTTGGCACTTTGGCAGAAAGGAAAACTGTCATATACCCCGAGTTGATCCATGTGGGCACTAAAGGAGGAAAAGTACTAGTTCACAACTCATAGCTCAAGGTGTAACTCATAGCTTCAGATACCAGTCATTGAGGTGATCTGAGTTCCCTACATATGTACACACTAATGTTTGTTTGCCGACATGTACCATGTACATAGGCTTGTACACATGCAAGCACTATTATATACACACACAACATGTGTGCACACATGCACACCCACATATGCATAATGCACACACAAGTACACACACACACAAGTACACACACACACACACACACACACACACACACACACACACACACACACACACACACACACACACACACACACATTCGAACACACACACTTACATACAAACACACACACACACACACACACACACATACATACATACATACAACACACACACACACACACACACACACACACACACACACACACACACACACACACACACACACACACACACACACACACACACACACACGCACAGAACTGTAAATGAGCAATACACCAGATCAGAGTGACTGAAGAACTGAATATCTATGTGTTTGTTCCCAAGAATGCGGATCTGAGCCAGGAGGCAAGACTGACGCGTTCCCTCCAAGATGAGTTGGACATCGTCAGGGGAAAAGGTGAGTGCCTGGAGGTAAAATCCTGTTGGTAGCATCAGTGTCATCAGAAAGAATCGTTGTTTGCAGATCAGCTGACATACGCCATCACATCGTCTTAGCCATGAGGTCACTGTGCACGGGTGTGAAATGTTTTAAGACAGAAAGGAGCTGGAGTTGGGACTGATGGATGAGACAGTGCACTTGTCTTATGCACATTAACTCACAATGCTGGTCAGGCCCAGAGGCAGCAATAAATCGCAGACAATCTCCAACATGTTAAACAATATCTGTTTTCTGCCCTTTACTTTTGTGCCTGCTACCATTTTTATGTGTCTTTAGTTTTGTGCTTTGTCTTCAGCTGATTTCTCCTGTTGTGTAATGATGAAAGGGCAGTCTCAGGTAATGCCAAAACTTTAAGACAGTGAGCTGATAAGCCACCCCAAGATCATACTGTGTGTTGTTTTCAACCGCCTGAAATCCAAGGCTGAGGAAGAGTTAACAGGCAGGCTTCAGAGCAGGTCAAAGGATAGTGAAATAAATATTCATTTTCAGGGTCTTTTGGATGATACTTACCTACTAGAATCAACACCTGTAAGACTCTTACTGAGTGTTCCTCCAGAGGAGAGCTTGACTGAATACATTTTTTGTTTTTGTTTTGGGCATCATGTGCTTATGTTGTTTTCTGAGTGCAGCCTTTGAAATAAATTCATATCCCAAACTCAAAATCATGTGTCTTTCAGGCCAGCAAAGTGGACATGTACGAGAAAGAGATCATCCGCTATAAGGAGCGGCTGAATGAACTGGAGTTTTACAAGGCCAGAACAGAGGTGAGGAACCGGAAGTCCATTTATTTTTAGTATGATTTTTTTTTTAAAATCTCACAATTAATCATTGTTTTAGCACATAGAAGTTAAACTATAACATGATGGAACAGACTGACTAACATTCAGATCAGGTGAGTTAGCTGTCTTTTGTTTACATCTACATTTTCTTACACACCAAGAAACCTCCCAATGAAAACTCAC
>JADBJO010014486.1:10000-47457 GCA_016801955.1 Conus betulinus
ACACACACACACACACACACACACACTGGAAGGATTTTCATTAACATGATTCACTGAAACGGTATCTCCCACCTCCTTTCCTCCAACCTGATGATGTCTTATCCAGGCTGTGCCATGCGTGGCATGTGGTATTGACAATCACTGTTGTTGTATTGTGGTAGATATGAAAGGCTCCCTGTCAGACCAACTGACCGAAACCTCCAACGCCAAAATTCTCCGCATGGAACTGGAGAACCAGCGCCTGACGGCCAAGCTGCGAGAGATGCAGGAAGGGGCCGTCATCCACTCGGCCGAAGTCAACTTGCAGCTGGAGAAAGAGAACCAGCGTCTTGTGAAACGCATTGAAAAACTCCAGGAGTCGGTTCAGGTAAGAGGCAATAGTGCGGGATAAAGAGGTATGGATGCTCCGCAGCTTGCTGACCACTCTGTGTCCCCTCAACTGTAGGCATGATGATGATGATCGGACGTTAAGCAAAAACTTTCTCCTTCCTTCCTTTTACTGGTGTGTCTCCCTTTTCTGAAATCCTCAGACAAGGATCAGCAGAATGGATGGTTATAAACACCTCTGCTTGGAATGCTGGAATTAGTGTCCAGTGCTGGCAGGGGATGGAAGTGGTCTGCACTTCAATATATTTTTTGTCGTGTTACACAGCATAACTGAGACTGAGTGTCCATCACGGTATTTCAGTTGGCAGTGGGGGTATTTTTAGTGGTGCTCCTCTTCTCTTTTAGTATCTGAAGATGACCAAGGAGGAGAAATCTACCCCATGTGGGATTCACAACGGGGAAGAGGAATCTTGTTTGTGTGGATGATTACGTGACAAGTACTTCATCACTGGGTCAGCCTGGTATTCCAGTCTGAGTGCTTCAGATAGATTTACCTCCCATGTCATATACAGATCAGACGACCATGTTGGACAGCAGGTGAGGTCACATACACTGGCAGGAAAAAAAAACACCTCTCCTTGCTGGGATTTAACACTGTGAGCTTGCCTGACCAGGGCCTGCATCTTCCCATCATGTGAGCCAGACCACGGTACAGAGTGCAGCAGAGGCTGTGTGCTTCAAAGGCAGACCTAAGAAGTGGTGGATGGACATTGTACAAGCCTGAAATGTCTGTTCTGTGGCACATGACTAAAGGTCAGAGGACTGTGGAGATTCCTGATGCCCAGGAGACCATCACTGCTCCCCTGTGGATGACTGCCCTTGGGGTGGTCGTAGATTGTTGATGACATGGAATGGTCCGCCGTATAATTGTGGACAAATGAACATGTTGGTGTGTTTATTTTCATTTTTAGTGACGTGTGCAAACTAACAATCTGATTCCTAGAAGAGCAGCCGGTGCTGGCTGTAGTTTGGGGGGTGTTGCTTTGTGCATTTTGTAAGTCTTTTGTTTTTCTGTTGTTTGTCATATACTTAATGAAAATAATGTGTGTGCTTTCTTGTGTAATAACAAAACCCATTACTTTCCACTCTTTGTTGTGTTTTCATTTATATTTTTTTTCTGTCTAAACGCAAGTCCTAGCTCCTGTCAAAGCCACTGCTACAGAACATGCTGGTTTATAGTAAAAAAAAAAAACAAAATTCATATAACCACCCTACTCCCTCCCCCAGTTCCCCACCCCCTCCAAAAAGAAATAAAAAAAAGCAGTAAGCTATGAGTTAGAGTTTACTCCTACTTCCCACCCTCCTTCCCCTGTTCTGTGTTGTTCAGTCCATTATGGTCTCTGGAATGTTGTCACTGTGCTGAGTTGCTCTCCCCATGAGCAACTTGAAAAAGGTTTGAATATATCTGTTTTTATTAAATGTTGCAGTCAGTTAAGTGCTGATGCCTGGCGATGGTAGTCACTGTGGGTGTTGGGATGTGTCCTCATGGATGCCTGGCTCCCTCTGTACGCAGGAGATAGGCCAGAAGCTGCTGTCGGCGGAGGAGGAGGAGCAGCAGAAGATGGAAGGGGAGCGCAGGGAACTGCAACAGGCCTTGGAGGTGGTCAAGGAGAACTCGAGCGGCAGGTGCGAGAACTGGAGCAGGAGAACACCCACCTGACAGAGACCGTTGAGGTAGGGAAGAGACATGATTGGCAGGTGTGTGTGTGTGTGTGTGTGTGTGTGTGTGTGTGTGTGTGTGTGTGTGTGTGAGTGAGAGACAGAGGCAGAGAGAGAGTGCGTATGTGTGTGTGTGTGTGTGTGTGTGAGTGTGTACATTTCTGGGGATTATTCAGTCTATCCATGTTGACAGGCTGGTGTCAGGTCTCTGGGTGTAGGTCACAGAGGGAGAGGAGGTGGGTATATGGTAACAGGGATCACCTCACCTTGTAGGCAGACCCACTGCATCGTCAGCACAGTTTTGTTTGAATTCATGTGTATTGCTGCAGGGTATGGTGTTATGTTGACCTGTACTGTACTGTATTGTAGCATAATATATTCTATGGTATCATGTAATAACATATTGTAATGTATTTCATTGTCTTGTAATGAATCATATTGTTGTGTATTGTTTTGTGTCATATTGGATCAAATTGTATTTTATAGCACATTACATAGTATTGTTTCACAGCATATCCTCTTTTTACTGCCAGTAAGTGTTGATTATACTGTCTTGTGTCATATTGAATTGTATTGGTATTGTATTGTGTCATTTCATATTCCATATAGAAATCTCTCCTGTCCCGGGGAAAAGTGTGCCATCATTACACAGCACATAAATGCTTTTTTTTCCTCTGGGTTTCATTTTGTTCACCATTCAAAATTAATATTTCTACACATTTGTGGGAATTCAATCCTTTCTTTTTGCTTGTGCCATTGTTTTTTTATTTTGCCTTGTTGCAAAGTGAGGCAACTGCAGGCGGAAATAATATAAACAAATTTTAAATGTAATTTAAATGTTGAATGAAAGCGAGGCTGTCAAGAAGGAGACTGTGTGTGAGTCGAGATAATAATTATCATCGTCACTACCTTGACTCACACTGTCTCCTTCTTGACAGCCTCGATTTCATTCAGCCACCATCTTGTGCTGAAGTGAATGAGAGATAAATGATCGCTCGTTCATCTTCATTGTCCTGAGTGTTCTGTGTCTTGCCTGAAGAAGACCTAGGAGGTCGAAACACGTCATGTTTTGTCTTGAGATTCGTTTGTCTACGCTTTCTTGGCGGTTCACTATCAATTACATTTGAAATTTGTTTTGTCTGTCCATCTGTGCGCAAGATATCAGGCAAAAAGTAAGGTGGGTTTATTGATCACAACATGCAGGATGGTTTGTAGGGTCATCAACTGAAAGTGTGCAATGCTGAGATCTCTGCATGCGGAACTGAACATGAAAGGCAACCTGTGCATACATGTCAGATCAGCATCCCCCTCTCATTCGATTTTGTTTGCCTTTTGGCTGTGAAATGAGGAGGGGAAAAAAAAACAAGAGACCATGACGAAATCCTGGTGCAGACCTTTTTACCCGTATATAATTTGCCATATTTTGTACTCATATTTGGTAAAAAATACAACAAATATGACAAACTGGAGAAAAAAAGATTGCAAGAAAAAAAACTTCTCGAGACGAAGTTCTGGAGCGGTAATTGCACTTGTGGAATGTAACCATGGTACAGGCTTGACCAAAGAGCAACAACTCTTGCTAACTTTTGTGTGTTTGTTTCTTTCTTCAACAACATGCCCAGAAACATCAAAAAAAAAAGAAAAAAAAAAAAAGAAAGAAAACAAATCAAGAACTTAAAAAACTCTCATGTCCCTAATTCAGGTCAGAGGAAGCCAAGGCTGCAGAAGAAGAGGAATGGGGGTTTTGCCCTTCATCTCACATTTCCCGGAGACTGAACCTCAAACAGTTCATTGCCCCAATGGGCATCCTGCTGCGGGATTTCATTATTTGATCAATTCCAGGGAATGGTTATTAAAAGTTTATGTGGTGATTTGTTCAGTAGAACAGTATGTTTGTGCACTTTTGTAGGATTTTGCTCCAAGTGAATCAGATCCTCAGATTTCTGTTTCCATCTGTCTGTCTTTCTTTCTTGTTAGTGAAACACTTTATCTGTTGAGGAATATACCAACAACAAAAAAGATGTTAAATCTATCCGAATGAAGGGGGGAAAATCATGTCAAATGGACACACATACATCAGTACACATTACAAAAACCCGTAACAAAATATATGTGCAAGCACACATGCACACAAACACCTTACAAATACAAATGCATGCATGATCAGGCTCAAAATTGCACACTTGCACAAAGACACACACATAATCTCACACACAGTGCCATACTCGCACATTTATAGCAGTTGCTGGAATGGCTGTTTTCAGGTCTTACGAGAGCGCAATGAGAAAACTAATGATGCTCGGACCAAGGAGCTGGAGCGTGAGAACAAACGATTGACAGAGACTGTCACTACCAAGAACACACAGCTGTCTAAAATGGAGTTTGAGGGCCGGCAGCTGCAGCGCTCTTACTCCAAACTGAAAGAGAACGTGCACCGCATATCTGAACTGGAAAACGAGAATAGCAGCCTTGAGAAGGAGAACAGTGACCTTCACCAGAAGGTGGCCACCTTGCAGCAGACTTGTGAGAAACTGGAACATGTGGAACACGAGTTTTCAGACATGGAGGTAGAAAACCGCAAACTACAGAAAACAGTGGAAGTATTGCAGGGTGCTGTGAAACGTAAAGAAGAACTGGAACAGCAGAACATCAACCTGACTGTGGAGAAGCAGAAACTGGAACGGACTCTGGAAAACCTGAAGGGTTCCTCCACCAAGGTGGCTGAGCTGGAGAGTGAGAAGGATCTGCTGAACAAGGAGATCCAGCAGGTCCGCAAGCTTCTGGAATCGCAGAAAGCTCAGAAAGTCAAGCAGGAGCAGCTGGAGTTTGAACTGCTGGACCTGGACAACGAGAACCAGCGCATCCAGAAGACCCTGGAGGTGACCACCAAGCGACTGCAGCAGCTGGAGAAGGACAATGCTGACATTGAGGCTGAGAACGATCAGCTCCAGAAACAGATCGAGGCCTTCAAGATGTCCTCCAAAAAGCTGGAGGATCGAGAGAAGGAGTCTCAGGAGTTGGAAGGGGAGCTTGAGCGCATGCAAAAGGGCAAGGAGACGCTGGAGAAGGAGAACCGCAAGCTGCGTCAGGCTCTGGACGTGAAGGAGACCTCGCTGGACGAGGTGACGGCCAAACTGCGCTCCCTGGAGCAGGACCACAAGATGGTGAAGAGGAACCTGGATCAGATGCGCAGTATGACAGGCCGTGTGAAGGAACTGGAGAAAGAGAACAAGGACATGTTCACAGAAATGAATGCAGACCGTAAAACTGTGGCCACCCTCAGAGAGGTGAGAATCCACTTGGATATCACCTTGTGTGTGTGTGTGTGTGTTCCAATGTTTGGCTCTTAGGAACGGGGTAAAGGATGATTTACGTCTCTTTTTCAAGACTGAAGAACATGAGTAAGGGGAATGGTATGTGTTATTTCATTGTTTGATGGACAGGACATAGCAGAGGTAAGAGAAATCAAACTGTAACATGAATTCATCATTTCTGATTCTAGGATGGGTGCGCGGTGGGTTAGTCACATTTTACTGGGGGTCTATGTTTTGTCTGTTGTGTGGTGGATAACTTCTGGTCTTCTATATTGTATTAGCTTTACATTTTGTTTTCTGTCATTTTCTACCTTTCAGCATGCAGAAAACTTGATGCTGTTCTGCTCAGACGCTGGAACATTTCCAGGTTCCCTGATGATATTGGAAGCACAGGGCAGATCATCGGTGGCTGGAAATATCTCTGTATTGTTCAGTTCCCACTAACACTCAATCAACTACATGATGAATCTGGTTATCATACCTACCGCAACCCTTGATTGATGAGATCTTGTAAGCTTCTGCAGTATTTCAAATGTAGCCAAATGTTGTTTGGTGACTTTTCCTCTTTCTCCCAGTTTTATCACATTGGTGGGACAATCCATGTGTGGTCTATGTCATTTGCTCCATATTGATATTCACCAGTGGATATGGGTCTGCTGTTTACATCCTCTTCATATACCTTCTCGTGCCCCATAGATTGTGATTCTACTCGACTTGGCACAGTGGTTAATGTTGCTGATTAATGGAAGCATCTTTGAGAAATTGCTCAGATTTCCTGACCAACACTGCAGGTGTCTGTATATCTCAATCCTTGTTGATGCAGGAATATGTTATGAAACTGAGTATAGAGTACAGCCCTGTCATTCAGTATCAAAGCAGGATGGAACTCCAGAGTATCATCTTCATCATCCTCGCCCTCATTGATCAGCATTTTAAAACTGGTGTCAAGTGTGTGGCCCTTCACGCCCTGCTGTTAGGGTCACTTCGTTTTTTTATTTCCTGTATACTCTTGGTGAGTTGGCATTGAGGTCATCTGTGTTGGGGAATTCATGAGGACTGTCACTGGGGATCCTCACTCTTTCTGGTTCGGTGAGTAAGTAATGATTGTCCAATAGAGAGCTTAGTAGGTGGCGTTCTGTATATGATGGATCAAACCGGGCACCAGTAAACACCACTGAAGTGACTTACCAGCAGGCAGTGTGCAGTGTCTCCTCTGGTGGGCTGCTTCATACTGACTTGACATTGGGTTTCCCTGTGGATTGCCAGTGCTGAGGCTGTGACGGTACAAACCAAAAGCAATGCAGTGTCTCCTCTGTGGGTTTTTTCATACTGACTTGACATTGGGTTTCCCTGTGGATTGCCAGTGCTGAGGCTGTGACGGGACAAAGCAGGATGTGATTGTGGATGGGAGTGGTTTGGGGTAATGCCTCTGGAACGGCATGGAAGATACGACAGCAAGAAGAAAAAAAAAAAATCTTGAATGCCATCATTCTTGTTTTCTCTTTTGTTGATTCATCAACTGTCTGCCCAAAACGTTATGATGCTAACACCGAAACCTGCCGCCACAAGCGCATGCAACAGGAACATGCAAAGGTTTATTCAGGAAAATAAACACGTGTGGCTGAAAGGTATACTAAGCATTCACTCCCTATTTAAAAGATGTAACCAGGAGTACATTCGACATTAGCATGCATAGATGTATGATACATACAGGGGTATATGTGATGGTTTATATTCATTCTAGAATTGTTAGCCAAGAGTGTATTTTTAAGACCGAACCAGTGGTTTGCCTGGAGAAGGTTGTGATGGATTGTACTAAAGCCTACATGCAGGAATTCATTCTGCAGGAGCTGGTGAAGGAGAAGATCCAGAGTCAGGAGCTCAGCAACCAGCTGGAGAAGCTGCACCAGGAGCTGGAACACATCGGCATCAACCGCCAGAAACTGGCCATGGGGAACAGTCCCAGGATGAAAGGTCAGTCCGACAGGTGGAGGTGAAATGTCACAGTTCTGAGACAGCTTCCACTGCTGTTGCTGGACTGACTTGTGTTTGTCAGTGTCTCATGACTGTTGGTTAAAAACTCGACAAACATGAAGTGCCACTCACTTGTTTTTATGAATAGATGTCACAGTTAAACTGGCTTTGTCTTTACAGAAAGGATTCAAGATTCAAACACTTCATTGTCCCTTGAAAAAGAGTGCTGATGGAAATCAGAAATGTGTCTTCCGCAGTGTGACAAACATCAGTGATTAGACAAGTTTAAACAAATTATTATATTGAGTTTAGCCATGAATATGTAGAGTTAAAGATGAAATCGACTCATTAAGGCATATTATTTTACACAGTAGTGAAACACTCAATGGAATACACTATTCTAGTGTTTAGATGACACTGGACTGATACGAAAACAAGGGAGATGAACCACCATCTGGTATTAGCATGTACTGACTTAATTGGTCGTAATTATTTGTTTTACTTGATGATGATTATTATATTAGACAGGCAGATACCTGTAGATTTTTAAAGTAATTTTTTTTCTAGTTGACTGACGTTAATTCATGGAGGATGAAAGGTGGACAGGGGATGGTGTCAGTGTATGATTTTTTGGGATGATGAAAATAGAAATTGAGTAGAGAAGACCAGTGTTATGATATTTTATGGTGACTTTTCCAGTCGACTGAAGGCACTGGAGAACTTGATGCAGGAAAACGCTGAAGAAGAACAGTGAGATCAAGGATGAGAAGATACAGGCTCTGGAGACAAGGTGTGGCTCACACTGAATTTTTTTTCGTCTGATTTTTGTTTGTTTATTTGATTGGTTTTATTTCAAGCCCTTCTGGAAAGTAATTTGAAGTTTCTGTCAGTGGGATGGGTTCAACTTATCAAGAAGAATGAACAAATATTGAGAAATAAAGTTGATATAAGATGATACTTGGCACCAGTTTAATAGATAGTTTATTCATACATGTAAAACAGACGGACACACACACACACACACACACACACACACACACACACACACACACACACACATGCACACACACACACACACACACACACACACACGCACACGCACACACACACACACACACACGCTCACAGTCATGCTCACTCACTCACTCACCCACCCACCCACTTCTTACTCCCTCACTGCTCTCCCTAAACTTTCATATGCACTGTCTGCATACAGAATACTCACACACAGTTCATAGTTGGATTATTTCAACAATTTCCAGTTATGTGGTTAAGAATCTGCCATTGATACTGAAACTTTGAGATAATTTTGTAGTTATTTAGTCGATGTACTGCACTGAAATGATGAAGAAAGAAATATAAAGGAATATTGAAAATATTGGATAGTTTTTGAAAGCTGTGTCCATGGTACAGCTGTTGAACCGACTGATGAACTACACCAGTGACTTGAAACACATCTGTCTGTCCAGACTAATGGTTGCTAGGATAGACAGAAAGAAAAGGAAAGAAATAATCTTACATGAAAAAGGACTAAACTTATTTAGTCATTGTACAGTTCTTGATGAAGGCAGGTGGCAGTCAATAATGTAAAAGAATGATTACAAAGTTTTACTTTATGTGTGTGTAAATTAAGAAGTGATCATCATAACCCTAAGATGGTATCTAACATGTGATTGTCTGAGTAGTATAGTGACAAATGATGAACCGTTCTATAGTTTTGAGGGCTGTGTGTGTATAACTTGTGTGTTATTTTGGTCAGAGATGTTGAATATTGTCAGGCTTTACTTGTTGCCTTTGATTGATTAAAGCACTGTCTCCGTGTGTTGTGCCTGATTTTCGTCCTGTTCTAGTGTGTCTGTTAATATGAGCAGGCTGGAGGAGTCGAAGAAGCGTAATCTGAAGTTGCAAGACGAGTTGCGAGAGTCCCGCCGGGAGAGTGAAGTGGTCAAACAGCGCTATGAAGAGGAAGTGGCCAGCCAAGCACACAGCAGTCCAGGCAAAGAGGTCACCAGTGTCAGGCCTCGGGACAGGTCAGTCTGTGTGTGTCTGTGCGTGCGTGCGTGTGCGTGCGTGCATGCGAGTGCATCTGTGTGTGTACGTGCATGTGTGTTTTGTGTGTGTGTGTGTGTGTGTGTGTTTGTGTGTTTGTGTGTGCGCACGCACTCTTGTTTATGTGTGTATGTATTTGTGTGTGTGTGAATGTGAGCTCATGTGTCACATGATAATTTGCATGTTTGTGTGGATGTGTACTTAATGAGGTTGTATGTATATAAGAGCTCGTGAATATTTGTCACTATGAGTTTGCTTGTCTATGTGAGCTCTGTGTATGTGTGCGTGAGTGCACATTTTTCAACACGTTTCAAGTAAATACATACAGAGTACAAATGCTCGAGACTTTGTTCCTACATTAAACATATGTACACATATTTCTGCATGCTATAAAATTAATGTGTGTCCTTTCTTTTGTTTTCTTGTTGTTGTGTTTTTTTCTTGTTGAAAAGTATGGCGTGTACACTCACCTCCTGCTGTGTGTTGTTGGCGGCAGGGTGAGGACAGAGGTGCATCATGTGCAGTCAGGTGCGGTCAACCCCACCAAGGAGATCCTGGAGCTGAAGGACCACCTGGTGCAGCTGGAAAGATCCGTGAGTCACCCTGATGCCCTCTCTCCCGTCCACACAGTCACAGGGACACACTGTGGAATGTTGTAATCTGGCAGGCTTTGTGGTCACAGGAAAGAAAGTACCATATTCTCAGGACCATAAGGCGCTTTGCTTTATAGGATTCACTCTGGAAATATTAAAAATAAAAATTTTTGGAGTACATAGCGTGCAGCATAATATAATGAAAACAGTCAAAGTGAAAAAGACCAAAATGCAAATAAAGTAAGTACAGTTTTGTTTTGGGAAAGCCCAGATGAATTTACTTGCAAACATACTGTATGTGCGTGCATGCCTGCATACATCCATGTGTGTACAGTTATCATCCACATTGTTCATTTCATGGTGCATTATTGTAGATGTGTTGGTGGGCAGGGGGTGGCGGTGTAAGTCCATGACAACTTTGACAGTGGGGGAAGTGAGAGGTCCATGCTCAACTGTTTTATGAACAGGTGTGTGTCAGTTTGCCTTGGTACACACACCACCTGTCACCTCAACTCACTTTACCACCAGCCCAAAGAGACGAGTTGGGCTGTTGCGCTAGGACACTGTTGTCCTTCCACATTCCTTTCCTTGAAGAACTGATGATGTTCTGTGGTATCCTGTTGAAGAGTCGGGGTGTGTCACTGGGACACTGCTCGCCATCCAGGTTCTTGCTTTCTGTAAGTGATGGCAGTTTGTTGTGTACCTGTTGGAGAGTTGAGTGCTTCTCTAGGAAATTCACAATCAGCAAGTGATGCTTTTTGCTGTGTTCCTGTGGAGGGGTGTGGGTATCTCTACAGGAAATTTGCCTTCAGGGAGTGATGATATTTGTTATGTTCCTGTCGGAAAGTCGAGGAGTTTCTCTGGAAAATTGGCCTTCAGTAAGTGGTTACATTTGTTGGTATCCATTTAAAGAATTGTGTCGTTTCACATTCTTGTCTGCTTTCATGTTCTTTCCTTCAATGTGTGAAGATACTTTGAAGGCATTCTGTTGAGACATTGTCTACAACAAAGCACAACTCTTCTTTTCTCTGATTTGTCAGTAAACCCTAACAAACAAAATGGATTCAGGGATTTCACACTTCTTGTTGTGCTGTATGTTGCACAGAATGCATGAGAATGTGTTTGCTTGCTTGAGTCTGTACATTTTCTTTGTCAGTATACAAACAGCACCAGTGGTAATAGCTGATGACCCTGTACCAATGTGTGATATGTTGCAGAATGCCACCTTGCTAGCAGACAACAGCAACCTCCAGGGTAACGTGATGTCCATGTCAGAGCAGTGTGAAAAGCTGGAGAAACAAGTGACCAGCCTTCAGTCCCAGAATTCACTGCTTCAAGGGCAGACCACTTCACTGCAATCACACAATGCACAGCTGCAGGTAAGAGAAGATGGAAACGTGGATAAAAAGTCTTGCAGAAAGAATTTTGGATGAGTTTGACTTTTCCGTGAGTTCATCAGTCTGTGACAAATGAAAGCAGTGGTATTTATTCTTTAACCGGATCTCCTTGCTTTTCCTCTCTCTCCTCGTTAAAAAAAAAAAAAAAAAAAAAGGAGGGGGAGGGGGGTAAGAGGGAGTGGGGCATGTAGTAGTTGAATGGCAGGAGAGTTTGGCTGTTTAGCTTAAGGCTGTTAGTTCAGAATTCTTGTAGATTCTTGAATTATAACAGCTTGAAAACCCATCTGTCCACTGAGAAGTAAATGGGCACCCATTTGAGATTAAGGAAGGTTAAGATGTCAGAAAGAGGTGGATGGGCTCCATGCTCTGTAATGCCATGCCTAAATATGATGAATCGCTTAATGATTCACCACCCCTTAAGGCTACTAGGCATCTATGGGGGTTCTTGAGGTTTGTCATGAGTGTTACTGCAATTTTTACTCTATAGGCAGCAATCCAAGTATGCAAATGCATACTTCATTTTTTATTAGGCGATGGCGTTTGGGTGAGGCATATCAAGTACAGAAGTCAGGAATATTTTTTTGTCCCTTTTATATATTCTCTCTCACCCGTAAGACACTGAACAGTGACTGACGTGTGCACCCTGTGGATCGTCAGGTGGAGAACACAACCCTGCAGAGCAAGTGCATGTCGCTAACGGGAGAGAAAAGTCCGACCTGCAGGTCCAGCTGTCCAACCTGGAGACGGAGCACGACGTGCTGATACAGCGGCAGGAGGACATCACGGGGCGCTACAAGGCGCTGGGCCGTGACCATGACACCCCTGCAGGACCTGCACAAGCAGCTGACCATGGAGTACGAGTCGCTGATCTCTGAACACGGCTCCCTCAAGGCCGTGTACAAGTCTCAGAAAGCAGACTTGAAGGAGGCGCAGGATCAGTTGGAGGCTCTCTTACAGGTGGGTGATTCGTCTGGCCTCTGTGCGGCACCTCTTTTCTCTGTACTTGGGAGTGAAAAGGGTGGCCACATGGAGAGAGGGAGACTGGTGGGATGGGGGCATTGGAGGGTAGGAGAAGGCTGAGCTCCCCTTCATAGAGTTATGCATTGTATGCACAGTAAATCATCCCATATGTTTCAAAATCTAAGGTACAGTGTAGAAACATGCATCAAAATGTTTGCACATAGGTATGCTGGCTAGACATTTGATGAACCCTGCGCATGTTTTGTTTTGACAGGCTCATGCGAGTGCTTGAAACTTGACTGAAAGCAGGAATAATCTGAAACATAGCCTCTCTGTACAATACAATAGACTTTATTCTGTCATAAAATCTTGTTTGTGTGTGAGTTGTTAGTATTAAAATGAAGTTTTTTTTTTGTGTTTTTTTTAAAGGAATTCTCTCTTACTTAAAAAAAACTTGGATGAGAATAAGGTAGTAAAGCAAGAATTTTCAGTTTCATGAAGCACAACCAGCACACACCATCACCAAATGCTAGTCTCCAGCAAGATTTGGTTAAAAATGGTGAGGTTCTCTCAGAAGAAAAAGCCAGTGGCACTGATAAAGGAAGATTGTACATGCATGTGAATGGGTAGGGGTGAGATAGGAATGGGTGTTAAAGAGGGGTGGCATTTGTGGGATGGTCATACTGCTGTGCTGCTGTCAGGAGATATTTTTCTTTTCTTCAGATTTTTTTAGATTGTAAAAAAAGAAAGGCACCTTGTTAGTTTTTTTTTCCAACCTTTTTGGCGCATATATGCACATGTGTGGATGTTGATTAGTTGCCTGTCTATCTTTGGGAAAATACTTTTCTATCTTTGAGTCTACAGGAGAGAAGTAATGTTTGTGCACATGCCCACCTACTATCTTTCCGAACCCATGCCCACCAACTGCAGCATCGCCTGGGTCTACCCGGACATGGTGTCTACACTTTGCTGTCTGGCTGTGTCGCAGGGGAAGGAGGACACCAACAAGATCCCGCGAGGTGCTGGAGAAGGAGCGACAGCAGCTGAAGATGGAACAGCGCTCCCTGGGCAACCTGCAGGTGGACTACAACCGCCTGCGCGACGACCAGGACCGCCTGCGCAAGGCCTATGACCGGCTGGGCAAGGGACTACTCGGATTCCCTGTCCAGCCACAAGGCCCTGAAGAGCGAGCTCAACGCCCTGCAGCTCAAGTCCACAGAGCAGATGGGGGAGCTGGCCGAGTGCAAGGAACAGCTGACCCTGGCCGTTAGTGAGGTGCAGAAGACGGAGAACAGGCTGGAGGTGAGTGCGGGTGGGGAGAGGAGGGGCTGGGGATGGGCAGAGGGAGGGGGGGTGTGTCAGTGTGAGTGCATGTGATGCAGAAGGTATGTATGCAAAGTCTTGGGACCTGCCTTTGTATTTGATTCTAAGTGCACGTGCAGCCTACTTATATTCTGTGCTCATACATGTGACTAATTATACACATAAACATGTGGATGCTAATGCACAAAATACACTGCATGCTTAGGCTGTCTGTCTTCTTCTCACACACACACACACACACACACACACACACACACACACACACACACACCCTAAAGTGCAAGCACACATGCTCACAGCTGTGCACACACATGCACACACCGGTACACACTTACACACACACATGCACATATCCACACATGCATGCATATATTTCATTTAATTAATTTGTTTGAACACTTCTGCATCACACCTACAGCTGATCACAAACCGCAATAGTTTTCTCATCCTTTACCCTGCCTTTCAAAGGTTTTGTGATAGAGGTAGTGATTCCCTGTGGGTTTTTTTTTTCCCATTTGTCTTCAGACCATGTACCAGGTGAACGAACGTCTGGAGAATGAAAACCAGCGCGCTGCTACTGCAGGTTCAGAAACTGCTGAACCAGAACCACGACCTGCTCATGGAGGCATTGAACAGTAAAGACCACTTTGCTGAGGAGGAGAAACAGTACCTGTACGTGAACAGCCAGACACCTCTTGTTCCCTCAGTCTTTGTGTCTTTACTTGCTGCTTTTTTGTTTTCATTTTCTATACTTTCTTGAAAAAAAAAAAAAATTTTTGTCCTGTTTGCTTTATTGACACAAGGCACACATGCGCTTTTGAAAATGGCCAATTGTTAAGGCACACATGCGCTTTTGAAAATGGCCAGTTATGTGTGTGTGTGTGTGTGTGTGTGTGTGTGTGTGTGTGTGTTTGCAAATGTGTAATGTCTAACTAATGTAATCGTGAATGGTTCGAATTTAATTCTGGGAGGGATTTTGTTAGTTGACTTCCTTTTGATACAAACACTCCATCAGGACACATTCTGTATTCACCAGTCGAATTCAGTTATCTGATCAAGAACAACATTTTGGGGATTTTTTCCGCAGGGTTGACATTTGTTCTGACTCCCTTCTTCTTCCAGGAAGTCTTTCAAATGAGACTATAAATCAAAGTTCCATATGTGAATCTATGTATCATATCTTGCAGACATACACACACATAAAATCAAATCATCATCTTCTGGAAGAGAAGGCCAGTTTGGCCACTGGTAAGGGTCCCACATTACAGACTGCATGCACCCTGCATGAAAAATCAAAAGAATGAGGTGAAAAATGTGAGCGATGTCGACTGACGGACATGTGAAATGACTGAATGTAGCACCAGCAGGCAGCTCTTCAGTCAGATCTACCCAGGTAGGCAGCCTGCTGAGTAAACAAGAGCATGGATTGTAAAACCACTTCAAGCTTGGTTTCTGACTGAGGATAGGGGCTACATAAGTACTCTTTATGATAATAATGATGAAAATCGGAGATAATATGGTATGACGTATATGTTTTTGCTTCATCTTTTTTTTATGTGAACAAAAGTGACAGTAAACCAACCCTTGTAGTGCAGTGGTTGGCTTCAGGACTAGCAGGCTGTGGGCCCCAGTCTCATCATAGGCGGCATGTGAAGGATTTTTTGGCCCCTGAACAGCTGATACCCAGCATTTTGTATGATGTGGGTGCAAAATGGGAAGACTGGAACCACACAGTCATGTTTAAATCATTTGTCTGTGAGACTTGGTCAGATTCTCTGACGAACATTTCAGGTGTTTGTATCTGTCTCTTGTGCTTTGTTGATGCCTGGATATATCATGAAAGGAAGCGTGAACTACAACCATGTCATGTAGCCTCAGACGAGATTGGAACTCGGCAGCAGCATCTTCATCATTCTCAATCGTTATTAAAAAGAAGAAAAAAAGACAAAAAAAACACATGAATTCTGCGTTGCTTTCCAGGTGACCTCAGTTTTGTTTTCTGCTCGCTTCCATGCCTTTGAGTTTGTGTTTACATTTGTGTATTAGCACGCTCATTGGGTCTGTACTTTGATGGATATGGTGGCATTCTCCAAAGGAGACTTTAACTCTCTCAGTCAGGAAATATTTTTTCATCTGTTGGGGGACCAGAAGGCAGTGTCCTGCATATGTTGAATCAGAACAGGTGCCTGCAGGTAAAAAGACAGCACTGCAATCAATGGACAGAATCTCTCATGATCTCAGATCTGAGCCCGCTACCATGGAGGGAAAAAAAAAAAAAAAAAAAAATCAAAAAATCAATGTGTTTTTCAACAAATGAGCAAAACCAGACTGACAGTGGAAAATGTACAAGGTTTGAGTCTCTGGTCGCCTTAAATACATCTTAATAAAAAGTAGACCTAGCCAGAAGTCCCAGTTTTAGTGATTTATTTGTTGTCAGTGGGATTTTCTTTCCCTCTGGGACTGGTTCCAACACTGGTAGCAGAGTGACAGTGCAGGATAGTCAGTTTTGGGATCGGTTTGCAAAATACATAGAATGAACCTTGCAAGGTGACTTTGCAAGACTTTGCAACTGTGCAGTGCCTCCTTTGGTGGGTTACCTCATGACTATCGTAGACTGACCTGTGGACTGCAGCTCTGGCTGCATACAGGGAAGTGACTGACTGGCATTGGTGCAATGCCACAGGGCCACAGAAGATGAGACAGAACAAACAGTGCTAGACTTTTGCAAGCTATGGCAGTTGATCAGCTCTGGCCAAACTTTCTTGACTAATGCAGTTAAAGAGACACCTTTCTCTCTGCTGTCCTCCCCTTGTAGATGGCATAACGTTGCTTCCTGTTTCACATAATTCTGCTCATTTTGCAACAGAGCAGGCCTGTTCTATTTCTTTATCATATTCACTGTTTTGATTTATTTCAAGATTTCTCTCTGTGTGTTTGAGTGAAAGTTGGAAGTAAGATGGGGAAGGGAGGAGGAAAAGGGGGCTCATGCCTGAAGAAAATCGGGATTCTCAAAATCACACATTTGATTTTTCAAACTATGTTATTGCCTGTTCATTGAAATTATATCGTATGGGTGTTAAGCTAGCTGCTGGAATATTATGAGAGTGTTGTCTCTTCAGTAATATTTTTTATGACGTAATACCTGCAAGGCATTCTTTGGTTTCGTTGTTTATTTATTTTTGTTTTGTTTTGTTTTGTTTTTTGTATTGCCAGAATACTCATGCAGTTCAGTCAGGTTTCATTGAGATCAACTACAGCATGTTATTTTCCCCATTGGTTACAGGGAAAAGCTGTCTGAAATGCGTCGTCAGAAAGAGAGGCTGGAGGAGAAGATAATGGAGCACTACAAAAACAGACTGAACTCCCCCAAAAAGTCAGTAAACCTTCCTCTCATGGATTCAAACTGGGTTCATCAATATGATCTAAATGTTTGTTGTATTTATCCACAGCGTTACACAGATTTATCCACAGTATGTGTGTGTGTGTGTGTGTGTGTGTGTGTGTGTGTGTGTGTGATTGCATGTGTATTTCTGTTTGTATGTGTGTTTATAGGGTGGAAATGGTGTGGGTAAGAGAGAAAGAGGGATTTGGGGTGACATGTTAACCAAATGTTTAAGCCTGATGCCTTGTTAGAATGGTGTGGGGTAAGAGAGAAAGAGGGATTTGGGGTGACATGTTAACCAAATGTTTTAAGCCTGATGCTGATGCTTGTTACAAGGATTCTCAGTTTGGCAGTGAGGTGTAGGACAACAGACAGTAAAATGTTGCTTTTTTTTTGTTGTTAAAACTTTATGATGCTGTTTTTTTGACAAAGCTGCTTAAATTCTAGCTATATTAGCCAGATCATCTGAAAACCATGTATTACTGATGGATGTACTTTCATTGACATTCATATTGTCTTGTCACAGGAACAAAGGTATTGGTGCCATGATAGCCAGGAAGGCCAGGAACATCATTTCCAGGGTAAGCTGCTCCCCTGGACCGAAGTGGTATCGAACTTAACTGCCCACACCATTTTTACAAAAAAGATTTTCTTTTAATTGTGCGGACAAATAAGTTTTCTTTGCACACCAGATTTTGTTTTGATTGTGTGGGAAAGAAAGTTTTTCATTGCACATCAGTGTGTATTTATGTGATTTGGAGAGGGAAAATGGTGGAGGAGAGGGAAGGATACACTGTGTGTGGTTGGGCAGAGTGGGGGGGGGGCTAATTATGGGTAGTTTCTAGGATTTTTTCTTCTTTGGGCATTTGTAATCAAATCTAAGCCTCCACAGAAAAGTAGTTGGATCGAAGAAAAGAAGACGAAAACTGTGGAGAAAAGACTGAATAGTGATCGGCTATATTGTTGTATCTAACATTCTGGGTATCATTTGAGTTGTGCTTTCCATTGTTCATGTTACCCAACTCATCAAGATGGGGATCTTCACACAGTATAGATAACAGTTCATAGGGGAGAGAATTGGGGTGCAGTTTGTAGGGAAGGAAATGGAATGCTGTTCATAGGGGAAGGAAATGGAATGTAGTTCATAGGGGAAGGAAATGGAATGCTGTTCATAGGGGAAGGAAATGGAATGCTGTTCATAGGGGAAGGAAATGGAATGCTGTTCATAGGGGAAGGAAATGGAATGCAGTTCATAGGGGAAGGAAATGGAATGCAGTTCATAGGGGAAGGAAATGGAATGGAGTTCATAGGGGAAGGAAATGGAATGTAGTTCAAAGGGGAAGGAAATGGAATGCAGTTCATAGGGGAAGGAAATGGAATGTGGTAGGGGAAGGAAATGGAATGTAGTTCATAGGGGAAGGAAATGGAATGTAGTTCATAGGGGAAGGAAATGGAATGCAGTTCATAGGGGAAGGAAATAGAATGTAGTTGACAGGGAGGAGAAATGGGAGTGCAGAGAAGAGAAGAAGCAAAAAGGTACACCCAAAGGTGCAGGGCGGACCAGAGAAGTGCTGCCGCCAACTGCCCAGTAAACCAGATGCAAGCAGTCCTGCACCACTCTATTTTTAGCTTGGCTTTCTTGGAATGCACTGCGCAGGGGGGTATCCGTCTTTGGTTGTGTCAAGAAATAAATGGCATCTCTTTTGATTTTACACTGCTCAGGAAAATCCTTTAAATTATTTGAAGGCTCATGCAGCAGACTTTGATCTGCTTTAGAAATGTGCACTTCAGAATTTTGAAGGGTCGGTTGAAGTGACAGCATTTCGTTTCAAGAGGCAAAGCAGCTTTATTGAGTATTTTGTATGATTTGAGGTTCAGAATGTGCCTCAGTGGGAGCCCTGTTTTCAGGGGGATAAAGACTGTGATACTTCAGGTGTACTGTGGGTGCAGACAACCCACACAGTACACTGCGTTACATACAATTGAATGTAGCATCAACAACCAGCTGCTATCAATAGTGACAGCTTTATTCTTCATACACACACCAAGAATTTATGACACAACACCCATGTTACACTGCATTACACGCAATTAAATGCAGGCATCAACAACCAGCTGCTATCAATCGTGACACAGCTTTGTTCTTCATACACTAACCAAGAATTTATGACACAACACCACACGTTACACTGCATTACACGCAGTTAAATGCAGGCATCAACAACCAGCTGCTATCAATCGTGTCACAGCTTTGTTCTTCATACTCGACCAGGAATGACTTTGTTACGATAAATCATTTGGAGATAAGTCAAAGATGTACAAGGCACAGGTCAAGTATCTTGCCTTACTTTCCCACTGTTAACCTTTGTTGGATTCCCATTCTCGCACAGACCACTTACAATTTCAAGAAAAAACACAGTGACCATGTGCCCCGAGAGAATTACTCAACTGACCAGGCTGCCCTCAGAGTACTCACATGCTCCAGCGTGTTGTCTGTATAGCGAGATCGGCCCACTGCCAGCATGTAGCCTTTGCCCTCTTACGAACCACCACCATCACAGTTGGACATTGCTGGCAAAGCATGGCGAGCAGCCAGCCAAGCTGTAAACAGGAGGCAGATAGAGAGCCAGTCAAATCAACAGAAAACGGTGAATGCCATGAGTGTCTGTTGCGGTGCTTTAACAGGCAGAAAGGTGAAAATACTTGCCCTCTTGCTGTGTGTCTATGAAAAATGAACTATGCTCAAGCACATTGCTCTTTTTTCTTTTTTTAGAGAAGATTTAGATAAAAAAAAAAAAAAAATGATGCAAGAAACTTCAATGTCAACACACATTTTATGACCACAGATGCGACTCATGTGTGTTCCTGTAATTAATTCTTCACCCAAAAGCAATCAACTTCGCAGGCCCCCAGACGCAGTAAGAGCCGTCCAGACCTCACAACCCTGAACGACAACTCCTCACAAGGCTCAGGTTCCCATGGCGACTCCATGGAAGCTGTCAATGACAGCAACAAAAAAGGTGAGTGAGGTAGAAAACTGAAATTTCTGGTACATTTGTGGTCTGTGGTTTGTGCAATATGGGTTCTCCCTTTCTGTCCTCTCTCTCTCTCTCTCTCTCTCTCTCTCTCATTGCTTCTCGCTCTGCCTCTCATTGCTCCTCTTTCTCTCTCTCCCTCTCTCTCTCTCTCTCTCTCTCTCTCTCCCTCTCTCTCTCTCTTTTTTCACCTGTGATGCTCTTGTTCTGATCCTTTGTATGGCTTTTCATCTTGCTGTCTGCCTTTCAGTCCTATTCCAAGTATCTTCCGCAGTCTTGTGTACAATCACAGCTTCCACAAAGATACTGTTGTAGCAAACTGATGTCTGATCATCATGTTGTGACACTTAGTATGATCCAATTATCCTTGTGAATGGAACTGATCACATGGACCAGTATTTTGAGTAATTATCCGGTAATTACATGATTTATTGGGTGACTTGACTGTGGAAACTCTTGTCTTTCAGTGTTGCTGTCCTCATGAAATCCTTCAAATCTGTACACACTTGATCTCCCAGTGTTGTTTTTCTAATGCAGTCCTGCACAGTGGAAGTTGTGCATATTGTGCTGCTGTGCTGATCTGCCCAGAAAGTGAAGATATGCTTAGTGATCAAGTTTGCAAGCCGATGTGTGCATTGTTCTTTCTGTGTCTTGTTAAGGCATTGCTGGCTTGCAGAGGTTTCCTGCTTGTGTTTGGTACAGACAGGGCCACTTCTTGGTTGCACTTCTGTTATATATTACCTTGATGTTGGTGAATTGTGTGCGTCTCGGTGAAATTGTTGGCTTGTTAAAATGTCAAGAGAAAGTCTGCTTCTGTAATGCTGAATAGAGCAGTCCAACATGTGTGAGGTTTTCAGAGTCACTGTGATTTCTGTTTTTCATACATAAGAAAAGGGAAGAAAAGAAAACTGAAACCAGTTCAGTCACTGATATTGAATCTGGTGTCACCAAATGGATTTCCAGTTTAATATGAAAAGACTGATGTTCTAGATATTTCTGTGTGTTGAACATAATGAGTGACTGAAATGCTTGATTTGACAGCTGTGTTTTCCCGTCACCTGCTCACTCTTGCTATTATCAACACCCAGATGCATGTCCACACCCATCCCTGCACATATGTTCACTCACACTGACACATGGACAGTGTGTCAACATTTCCATGAACGCCTTTGGGTTTTGTGAAATAAGAAAACACCTTGACTGTTGGCAGCAGACACACACTCCCACATCACTCGCACACACGCACACACATGGAAACACACAAACACATGCTCTCTCACGGACATGTGCATACACTCACACACTGCATAGTACATACAAAGGGAAAAGACAGAGGAACTGTACAGATCACAGATAAAACAAGTCTGATCTCAAAAAGATCCCTGCTTCACACAGCTAAAACACAGGAGGGACGAAGCCTGCCACCAAAGAACAGTGGGTGGGGATTGTCCAATCAAAACAAAGCTCTGGCAAAATCGTACAGCGCCCTGCCGCAGCCAGACTCCCCCACCCAGAACAGCGATGCCCTGACCAGGCTTCGAGGTAGCACCACTGTGTTGACGTTGTCGCATGAAAGTAGTTCCTTAGTGTAGCATGGTCGTAGCAAAATAGTTCCCATCTGCTAGACAGACTGATCCTGAGTGTTGCTGTGTCTAGAGGATCAGGACTGAGCACCATGGAGATGAAAGGATTACTGATCAGTTGTATAGTAGAAGTCCTGTGCCAGTGTTGTATGTGTTATTACTTCAGGTTAGGACAGCAGGACTGAGGATGTTACTATATAAAAATTTGACACTGGTCGCATTGTGCATAAATGTTGTGTTCCATTGAGACAACGGTGAAATAGCTTTATTTTTTTTTTTCAGTGAAAGAAAAACATAACTGTGCTTTGCTGAAACTTAAGTATATTTCAGCTGAGCAAGTTCTTTTCTTCTTAAGTATTTCAGCTGTGCAAGTTCTTTTCTTCTTAAGTATTTCAGCTGTGCAAGTTCTTTTCTTCTTATTATTATGGCAGCCAACCTCATGACTGTAAAGATTTTGTGCTTGCATTTATATTTGTGTCGTCCATGACCACCAGAACACAATGACACACTCTTGTATAAGATGGAATGGGATCTAACAAGTGTGCAACATCTTTTATGCATGCATTCATACACAGGACCTTGTTTTTTAAACACAAGTCTCATCCAGAGGACTTTGGGGAAATGAGTCAGAACCATTGATAGTTCCAAAGGGAAATTGCCCCTAGGCTGAAGTAGCTAGGCAGAGAATCGGATTCATAATCTTTAGTTCACCAAGATCTACCAACCTGGAAATCCCCAGCTACCTTCCCCCAGTTAGTTTCTTTTGGCTCAAAAAGGTTGGAGAAAATGGAGGTTAGTTAAGTTCAAAATGTTGTCTTTTTGGAAAAGTTGTACTTCTGTCCAAGCATTCTGAAAAATGATTGCTTGCGCATGTTTGTTCTGTGAATGCATTGTACCTTGTGTTTGCTGTTGTGAGTGTGAACTTTTACTGATAGTTATATGCACACCATTGTATGTTCAAATGTGTGTGTCATCCTGTGGAACTCTCTACCCTTACCTATTGCTGGTGTTTATAGTCATTCATATCTTGATCGATTTCTGTTATTATTTTAGTCTTTTTTTTTGTAATAGTAATGTTCTGTTTGTTACTTTTTTAATGTGTGTGTTCAATAGTTGAGGAATGTTGTACCACTACTGTCATCATGATCATTTTGAACTGACCTTTCTTGGGTATATATCTGTTAACTGTGTAACAAAAAAGTGCATCTTCGAAATAAAACAGCTGGAGATATTATTGGAAGAACTGTCACCGAAATATTTCTGTTTACCTTTTATACATTTTGATTGGTGGATTAGCCTAAGTAAACAGATGTACAAATATAAGTTTATTCAGTGTGATTCACTGTTGGGTGGTTGTTAAGTGTATCTGGTAGGATGTTTGACTCATGTCATACAGATGTGTAGCATTTCAGTCTAACTTGTTGATGGTTTTCTCTTCTTGTGTGCTGCAAAGTGTCAGGCATACAGTAAGACTGTTTGATAGAGGAGGAAAGGGAACATGGGAGGTTGTTTAGATCTGTTGAGGTGGTGGAAAGCGCGGCATAGACTTGGTTTGGTCCCTTATTTTCACGTGACATTGCTTCCGGGCTTTAGGGCATCTGAAATTTCTTCCTTAATTTCCTTTTTTGTTTTCTTTGCTTCTTTTCTTCTTTATGCTGGTTTTCCTATATGTCTGCCTATGCCCTCTACCTGGTCAGTATTTCTGTTGGTGGTTGGTTTGACTTTTGACATGGAGTACCATGTTAAAAAAAAAAGCTTGCAGGAACAGAACTGTAAAGAAGTGCAGTAACTTGTAACCCCCTCACAGTAGTGCAGTGTCTGCTCTGATGGGTTGCCTCATGATGGCCTGGTAGTTATCACCCTCCATAACAACCCAAGCAGCAGTCGGCTTCACCGTGGCCCGCTTTCTGTCCTCCTTTGGTCAAGTGGACAGTGGTTCTCTAGCAGTGCTGTCATCTGCTATCCTCCAAATTTGTCGTCTTCACACACAGTCAAGCACAAACCGGAAGGGAAAGAAAAACAAGAAGAAAAATGAGTCTCCCAGGCACCAGACTAGTCAGTCATGAGACACTGGGTTCCCTTGTCTGTTTTTATGAGTATAGAGTTATGGTTCTTGTTTGTCATAGACTGTGTAAGGACCTCAGCCTGTTCAGGTCAGGTGTTAAGTTGAATAGCCAATAGCTGACATAAAAGCTGATAACCACTTGCATTCTGCAGCTCGTTTGAGATGGGCAGGCGGTGGTGGGGTGTCGCAGGGAGGGTTCCCAGCACAAGGCCATTTCATCACCTTGCACATCTCTGTGCCCAGTACTGCGGAGTATTTCTGTCCGTCCTTTGTGTGCATGCTGGTCAAGTCTGTCTCCATGGGGTGGGGACAAATTGCAATGACAGGAATACTGATCTTTGTGGGGAAAAACCTGACGTTAAGAGAAACATGCATGTATGTGAAGCGGGGTGGGGTGGAAAGAAAATGCTACAAGGAATATACAAATCAAATGGGGCAAAAAAAATCAAACCGAAAATCTTTTCTTTTTGAGAGTTGTTGCACCTCATTTTGTGAAGTCAGATGGAAAAAAAAAAACATGTTGAAACATATCAGCTAGAAAGGATCAAGGCTGTCATTTCATTTCCTGATGGAAGAAGAGTTCAAGTTTAGCCATATCATGTTAATGAAACAGCTTGACCAACTTTGAAGGAAAGCATGCGGCTTGGCCAGTATGGTTTTTATTATTATTATCATTATTCATTATTACTGTTATTTGTCTTCAGTTTTACTTGTCTGAATTCTTTAGTTATACTTGTCTGATATCTTTAGTTTTATTGGTCTGATTGGACTTCTTTGTGTTTTGTGATGTCTGGTTCAAGAGTTGTTAATTGCATGTTTGGGTTTGTGCTTTGTTTTTTGTTCAATAATCTTTTGATTTTTTTTTATTTTATTTTATTTTTTTTAAGTGCTTGCTTGATTTTGCAAATTTTTTCCAGGTGATATTTCTTTGAGGTTGATTCAATATGATTGCTGTGGCTTTATTATTGATGGAAGTAATAACCATTCCTATTGCATGTGGTTTAAGATTTGGTTTGAGCTATTGTTGAATGCTATACCAAGATATATTACATTTATTATTTGCCCTGAGTATCCTGAGAAGAAGGGGCTGCATGTGAGATATCTGACTTTGCTCACATTTCTGTTGGTAGTAAAAGACCTTTAATCATGTTTGTGTTTTTAAGATAATTGTGGTAACAGCTGATTGAGCTTGATGATGCTATCCAAATATGTAAAATTTTATGCGTATGTGTACATATGTGGGCATTCTATGCATGTGTCCACTCATGCCCCTCTCTCTCTCTCTCTCTCTCTCTCTCTCTCCGTCTGCCTTTCTCTCTCTCTATCACACACACACACACACACACACACACACACACACACACACACACACACACACACACGCACGCACACATACACAACCTAACTAGCTAGCTAACTAACTTACTAGATAACTACACGGTGTGAGAGGAGTGAGAGAGAGGGAGAGAGACAGTGGAAAAGAAGTAGTAGTTTGATTGAAAGGAAGAACGTGTATATCAGTCCCATAGTTTTGTTAACATGTGCCCGTACGTGTCTGTTGTGTATCAGTGCCAGTGATGGACAGAGGAACAGACCTGTTTTTTCAATCCAACAATAAGATGTGGGGTTGGCTGTTCTCCGTATTTGTGTGTACCTCTTGTCTGTCTTCTTTGTGTAATGACAAAGATCTTCTTCTCCAACCCTTACCATGTGTTTTGTGAAGTCAGTCAAACTTTGGAGTGTACTTTCACCAATCTTCAGGGACTATGAGTATGTCCAGTGTTTGTCCTCTGTGACCTATTGGGAAATGCTGTCAGCACTGCCAGTAGACATTGGATCTCCCACGTCTAGATGGTCATTGCTAGCAGCATTCTTTTTTCATCACTTTGAGACAGCCTTTTACTATTTCCTTTTTTTCAATTTGTCATCTGTTATCTTTCTACCTTTGTATCCCATTCCTCTAGAAAGTGTTTTACACTTTTTTTCTGTCACAATGTACAACAGATCAGCTTTTTGGTTGTGATCTGGCCACTACATAGTGAAACGGTATGCACCATCTGTAGTGGCCACCAACCGTCCTTTCTACGGTGTGTAGTTTGTCCAAAGGGCTGAAATGTGTATTTTCGTCATATCTTAAGCGCGCTCAATTAATTTTTTACACTATTCATTTCTTCTGGGTGCAACAAACGAAGCGGAATGGCCGGTGCTTCCAACACACCCAGCATTAAGAATGTTGGTAGTTTTGCTACCATGGTATTTGTTGTTTGTATGTGTTTAAGTGTTTTCTTTCTTTTCTTTGTTATTTAGGGTGGGATTATTTTCCTCAGCTTGGTGACCACCTGAGCAGGTCCTGTGTGGTCAGCTGGGCTGGAATCATAGAAGCAGAACTATCCTCTGTGTGTGGTCATGGTACAACTAACATCAGTTGTGCCTTCTTTTAACCTGACTTCTCTCATAGGTCATGTCTGACATTTCAGCTTATCTTTGTTCTGGTTTGAACATCAGGTTGTAGAAAACTGCATATTTGATTAAGTAAGATCTCCCTGCAAAATGTTAAGAGATTTATTAGTGATTGGTTGATTGATGAATGGTTAATACATTTCTTTCTTTGTAAAACATGTTTTCCTCTATGGCCCCCTTCTGTGTCCACACACTGTTTTAGGTCGTATTATCTGTACACTGTCCATACGCAGTCCTGTGCCATTTTCTTCACAGTCTTGTGCTCGTCTGTCCATAAACTGTCCTGTGTCATATTTTCTGCACTGTGTCGTAACTCTGTGTTTTCACTGACCTGCCTTC
Source organism: Conus betulinus (assembly GCA_016801955.1). Taxonomy (NCBI): domain Eukaryota; kingdom Metazoa; phylum Mollusca; class Gastropoda; order Neogastropoda; family Conidae; genus Conus; species Conus betulinus. The sequence continues at coordinate 36,521 of JADBJO010014486.1, forward strand.
AGGGGCCAAATCCACAGAGAACCTGAACAAGGACCCTGGGGTGGATGACGACGTGGATGGAGGGTTCCGCACGCTGTCTCCAACACCTCTTGTGCCCCGCGGGGAGCGACCTCGGGGACGAATGTCTCCAGGCAGCGAGATGCTGACGCTGGAACAGTTCTTGAAGGAGGCCAACAAGGAGGCGGAGATGAGCCCTTCCCCCAAGGAGACTGTGAGTGGAGTCATTGGGACTGTGGTCAGGAAACAAGGTTGGGAAAAAAAAAAAAATTAAGGGTCACTGTAGACTTATTCCAGATAAAAACAGAAAGGTTTCTGAAGTTGGTTTCTTTGTTGCTGTTATATTGAGTTTGTTTTGGCCCTGCTATGCTTTCTCACAGTCACAAGGCATCACTCCCAGACTTAGCTATTCACTATGACAGTCATATCTCTGCTTTGGAAATACAGTGCCACAGGTAGTGGCAGTCCTGCAAAGAGGAAACGGACATTATCACTGTCATGGATGCTGCTTTTGTTTCCTGACTGCCTTTCCAAACTATAAGTGCAAGACTCCAGAGAATAACACTTGTTTGTGGGGAAAGAAGCTATTATGCCAGTTTCCCCAAGATGGTGATTACGCAAAGTTTGATACTTTTTATCTGTTAGCATCTGTTTCATCGCTGTACATAGCAAAATGAGAACTGATCATTAGGTCTATCCCTATTCAGCCCTGTAGTCTGTCAGGAAATATATGAATCAACCATCAGAACTGAAGAGGGTGTTCATTCCTGGAGGCTCACGTGGAGCCTGTAAATTTCCTATCGTTGATCGTATAGGTGGTGTTGATTAAAATGCCTGAAAACGATTGTGTTGCTTTAGGATAGGTGAATAGATGTAAATGAATGGTTGACGTACTGTCTGTTTTAGAAGGATAAAGGGAAATGGGGTCAGGTTCAGGATAGATTCTTTGTTGACAGCGACGGCTGTCAGGCCGGCGACGCAGCCTGGAGGACACCGAGTCTCGAAGCAGTGAGAACTCTGACAACAGCAGCCAGAGAGCAGCCATCCAGCGATTACAAGCGGTGGCTGCTGCGCACCACCAGCAACAACAGCTCCAACAGCAGCAACATCAACCACCACCTCCAAACCTTTGCCGCATCTCCAGTCCTCTGCCAGAGCCGGGCACATTGCCTACCCCTCACGAAACCCCTCGTGTGGGCAACAGTCTTCATGACACGTCCCGCGGGGGTGTGGGCACCCAAGACCCCAACCTCTCCAGAGTGTCACGCATTTCTGGTGGCATTGCCATGACCTCTGACCTCTCACCTCCAGGACCAGTGGGCAGGTTGGACATGCTGACTTCCACCCCACCAAAGTGGACTCTTCCTCATACAGGGGGCAAGGGCCGGAGGATCGAGACCTCTTGGGACCCAGGAGGAAGGGTCCGAGGAGCATGATCATCGGGGGGAGTATCAAGATGACCAGCCTAAGTATGCCATCCCACACCAGCATAGCAGGTGAGGCAGGGCTATGCTGATTGTCACCCGTCCTTCAGCTTTCAGCTTTCAGTGCCACTTTGCACATAGGGTTTTTTTTTTTTTTTTTACATTCTAGTTATCATTGAATGTAAAAATTTATGAAAAATCTGTGAAACATGTAAGGAACAGAAATATGATCTGTATGACAGCAAAAAGATTGTAGGGTTGTATCATTTCCTTACTGCTGGACATTTTATGTCCATTTGCATAATGTATGTCGAGACTTATTCCATAAGAATCTAGTGTCACCTGGGTCATCAAGTGTCTTGTGCTGGAAGGCGAGTCCAAACTGACTGAATCTGAAAGAGGAGAATCTGCAGCAGGTCTTTGTCAGTAATGTTTTGAATTGCTTATGAGGAGGAGGGGGAAGGAAAGAAGGGGGCACAGAGGGTGTGTGTGTATGTGTGTGTGTGTGTGTGTGTGTGTGTGTGATGAGGAGAGAAAGAACAAATTAACAGTTGAGGAAAGGAAGTGCAGGCTAGCAATATCTCCTTCATTATAGTAGTGACTTCGGGAAAGACTTTTTAAACAGGGGAGGAGGAGAAAGAAAACAACAACTAAAAAGTTGGGGTGTTAGATTATATAATGTAGAATCCTTCTCTAGCAGCAGTTTATGGGGACCATCGTAGTCAATTGTGGAAACAATACCATTTCTGTCACCTTCTCAGAGACGTTTTGTTCGCTGATTCAGACTCATCAGTGAGTCACGGTGTACTGTGTCAGAGCTCCCTTAACGTCAAATGGAGACATCTGTTTTTGTCTCTCTGTCTCTTTCTCTCTGTCTCTTTCTCTGTGTTTCTCTCTCTATTTATCTGTCTATATCTGCACCTCTCTCTATCTCTCCACATAGATAGATAGATAGATAGATAGATAGATAGATTGATAGATTGATTGATTGATTGATTGATTGATTGATTGATTTGAGTGTGTGTGTGTGTGTGTGTGTGTGTGTGTGTGTGTGTGTGTGTGTGTGTGTGTTCTATAGGAAGAACCATAGGAAAGGAAAGATATATCTATAAACTGTACGCTTACTGATGAGAGAGATTTATTTGTGCTTCCTGGTTACTGGCAGTGTAAACTGTTATTTTGTGCGCATGCATATGTGTGTGTGCGTGTGTGTGTGTGTGTGTGTGTGTGTGTGTGTGTGTGTGTGTGTGTGTGTGTGTGCATGCTGTTTTTATCTTACATAATGACATGGCAGCCTTGATTTTTGTGTAATTTTAAAGGTGTGAGCACATGAGAGGCTGCAGCCTGTTTGCAGAATCAGTGAGGTGTAATTACTCCTGATATTTTGCTGCATTGCTTCAATAGACAAATATTGCACACAACAATGTGTGGACAATGTGTTACAGGACTCTGTGTGGGGAAAAAATGATGCAGGACAGTGGTTGGATAATATAGCACTGGTCAGTGTGTGGACGTTATGGCATAGGACCTTGTGAGGACAATAGGGCATAAGAACAATTTATGAACAATATGTAGAAGACAGTGCATAGCCAGTATGGCACAGGACATTGTGTGATACAAAACAAAAGGGCAGACAGTAGGACACAGAACAATGTAGGCAGTATGACACCGGACAATGTATGAAAAATTTGGCTTCGATCTCTATATATGGGGATAGGACACAAGACATTGCAGACAATATGACATAGAACAGTGCAGAGAGTATGACACAGAACAATGCAGACAATATGACACAGAACAGTGCAGTCAGTATGACACAGAACAGTGCAGACAATGTGACACAGAACAGTGCAGACAATGTGACACAGAACAGTGCAGACAGTGTGACACAGAACAGTGCAGACAGTGTGATACAGAACAGTGCAGACAATGTGACACAGAACAATGCAGTCAGTATGACACAGAACAGAGCAGACAATATGACACAGAACAGTGCAGTCAATATGACACAGAACAGAGCAGTCAATATGACACAGAACAGTGCAGACAATGTGACACAGAACAGTGCAGACAGTGTGACACAGAACAGTGCAGACAGTGTGATACAGAACAGTGCAGACAATGTGACACAGAACAGTGCAGTCAGTATGACACAGAACAGAGCAGACAATATGACACAGAACAGTGCAGTCAATATGACACAGAACAGAGCAGTCAATATGACACAGAACAGTGCAGACAATGTGACGCAGAACAGTGCAGACAATGTGACGCAGAACAGTGCAGACAGTATGACACAGAACAGTGCAGACAATGTGACACAGAACAGTGCAGACAATATGACACAGAGCAGTGCAGACAATGTGACACAGAGCAGTGCAGACAGTATGACACAAAACAGTGCAGACAGTATGACACAGAACAGTGCAGACAGTATGACACAGAGCAGTGCAGACAGTATGACACAGAACAGTGCAGACAATATGACACAGAGCAGTGCAGACTGTATGACACAGAACAGTGCAGACAATATGACACAGAACAGTACAGTCTGTATGACACAGAACAGTGCAGACTGTATGACACAGAACAGTGCAGACAATGTGACACAAAACAGTGCAGACAATGTGACACAGAACAGAGCAGACAGTATGACACAGAACAGTGCAGACAGTATGACACAGAACAGTGCAGACAGTATGACACTGAACAGTGCAGACAGTATGACACAGAACAGTGCAGACAGTATGACACTGAACAGTGCAGACAATGTGACACAGAACAGTGCTGACAGTATGACACAGAACAGTGCAGACAGTATGACACAGAACAGTGCAGACAGTATGACACAGAACAGTGCAGACAATATGACACAGAGCAGTGCAGACAATGTGACACAGAACAGTGCAGACTGTATGACACAGAACAGTGCAGACAATATGACACAGAACAGTACAGTCTGTATGACACAGAACAGTGCAGACTGTATGACACAGAACAGTGCAGACTGTATGACACAGAACAGTGCAGACAGTATGACACAGAACAGTGCAGACAATATGACACAGGACAGTGCAGACAGTTTTGACACAGAACAGTGCTGACAGTATGACACAGAACAGTGCAGACAGTATGACACAAAACAGTGCAGACAGTATGACACAGAACAGTGCAGACAATATGACACAGAACAGTGCAGACAGTATGACACAGAGTAGTGCAGACAGTATGACACAGAACAGTGCTGACAATGTGACACAGAACAGTGCAGACAGTATGACACAGAACAGTGCAGACAGTGTGACACAGAACAGTGCAGACAGTGTGATACAGAACAGTGCAGACAGTGTGATACAGAACAGTGCAGACAGTATGACACAGAACAGTGCAGACAATATGATACAGAACAGTGCAGACAATGTGACACAGAACAGTGCAGACAGTGTGATACAGAACAATGCAGACAGTGTGATACAGAACAGTGCAGACAATATGACACAGAACAGTGCAGACAGTGTGACACAGAACAGAGCAGACAGTATGACACAAAACAGTGCAGACAGTATGACACAGAACAGTGCAGACAGTGTGATACAGAACAGTGCAGACAATATGATACAGAACAGTGCAGACAGTGTGACACAGAACAGTGCAGACAGTATGACACAGAACAGTGCAGACAGTGTGATACAGAACAATGCAGACAGTATGACACAGAACAGTGCAGACAATATGACACAGAACAGTGCAGACAATGTGACACAGAACAGTGCAGACAATATTGACACAGAACAGTGCAGACAATATGACACAGAACAGTGCAGTCAGTCTGACACAGAACGGTGCAGCAACGTAATGCAGAACACCACAGACAGCATGGGTCAGGACAGTACAGACAATGTGGCAAAGGACAGTGCTGGACAATATGGCAAAGGACATTGCATAGCCAGTATGGTATAGAACAGTGCTGACAATGTGATGCAGGACAGTGCCAACAATGTGATGCAGGACAGTGCAGACAAAATGGCAATGGACAGTATGGCACAAGACAGTTCAGACAATATGGCACAGGACAGTGTACGTACAATGTGGCACAGGACATTGCAGACAATATGGGACAGGACAGCGCAGACAATATGGGACAGGATAGTGCAGACAATATGGGACAGGACATTGCAGACAATATGGGACAGGACGGTGCTGATAATGTGGCACAGGACAGTGCAGACAATGTGGCACAGGACAGTGCAGACAATATGGGACAGGATATTGCAGACAATGTGGCACAGGACAGTGCAGACAATGTGGCACAGGACAGTGCAGACAATGTGGCACAGGACAGTGCAGACAATGTGGCACAGGACAGTGCAGACAATATGGGACAGGACAGTGCAGACAATATGGCACAGGACAGTGCAGACAATATGGGACAGGACAGTGCAGACAATATGGCCCAGGACAGTGCAGGCAATTGTTGCATAGGACAGTATGGAGCAGATGGCACAGGACAGTGCAGATGGATCACCTGACAGTGAATGTCAAAGACTTGCTTAGCAATTCACCGTAAGATATCTGGTTAGATTCACAAAGGCTGGTGTCTGTATGGTTGACAAGTTAAAGGTCTTATGTCAGCCTGGGGGAAAAACATGAATTAGCTCTGTGTTTGTATTTTATGTCACAAGATTTTTCTGGTGGTGCCATACGTTGCACTGAATTCCCTTGCTTGCTTGCAGTTGTTCACATTGGAGATTGATACTAATAGGAACAAAGTATCACTTTGTTCAGAGGGTCTATTTGTCCATGTGAACATTATGTAGACAGTGTTGCATCATGTTCATGTTGATGTCAGTGACTTCATGGTTGGGCAGGATGGAAAATCGTCTCCCTACTGGGCAGGAAGCACCCCAATTCCCTCCCAGTTCTCAGCACAATGCTATCAAACTCAGTGGACCTGAACCTTTGCGTTCCCCTCCTCCTTTGCCCCATCCTGCTCTTAGATCCATGAACAATCGAGAACTGCCTCCCACCCCAACAGACAGGGAGATGAGGCGAGAATCTTTGCCACCTGCTGAGCGACTGGATCGTCTGACTCAGGGCCCAGGTTTGGAACAGGGACCTAGGCGAGATGGAAGACCCATGGACCCACAAAGGCGCCAGTCTGGGGTTGGAGAGCAGCAGCGAGAGCAGAGGCGTCCCATGCCTCGTTCTCGCTCAGTGGGACCTCATGGGTATCGCCCAGGAGACAGCCAGACACAGGGAGGGGGGAACACAAGGTCTGCGTGGCAAGGAGTGAGAGAAGCAGAGCCCAGAGAGGATCAAGTACACACCAACAGAGATGGTGGCCATGGCACGGCAGGTTCGCCCATCAGACGTCCTCCTTCTGCTCAGGCCCCTCGCCCATATCAGCGTCCTGCCAGTGTTATGGGCCACCCCTCCTCCTCCCCCAGCCAGTCTCCCCAAGTCCGACAGGACATCAACAGCTCCAACTCAGTACCTCCCAGTCAGAACAGTGTGGGGGAGCGTGAAATGCAGCGCATGCGTGCTGAGCCCATGGTGGGAAGCAGCAACGGTCCTGTGCCCAGGAGGGAGGCTGAGGAGTACGGACAAAGACGACAAACAGGGGAGGTGAGGCCCCAGGAGAGAGTCAGAGGACTACAGTCAGCCAGGCTTTTCTGAGAGACCCAAGTCTGTGCCTCCACACCTGTTCAACACAAACAGATGGTAGCATGGGGGACCAGGGGGGTCCTGCAAACAGTGCTCATGGCAGCCACCCCGTTCCCCAAGCCAGACACCACAGAGAGGGCATGTCCCGCCCCTCATTAGAGGGGCAGTCGCGGGACAGAGACCCATCTTCTCGTGTGTCCATGGACATGTCTGTGAGTGGCAGGGTGTCCCAGTTGAACGCTGCTGCTGCCTCCCAAGGTCGACCCAGCGGACACAGCTCAGCTTCCTTACCCAACAGGTACACTGGCCCAGGCACACCTGGGGGGTCAGCTCCAGTGGTCAACCACCATCCTCCTTCAGCGCGACTCCCTCATGCACAACAACAATATCCCCACAGTGCCAGTGGCCCTCAGGGCTCCGGCTCCAGTTTCCAGGGTGGACCTGGTGTTTTTCAGGGAGGAGGAGGAGGACGGCATGACTTGGGTTCAGGACCTCCTGGCTATGGCAGGAGCACCACCCCCGGCCCCAGACATGGGCCAGACCCTTATGGACGTGAAGCACCAGAGGCAGGCAGTCCATACTCAACTCCCCAGCGACCCCAGACAGCCATGGGAAGGCCCAGTTACCACGGCAGTCCCCCTGGCCCGCACCCCTCCCAGCAGAGACTAGGCCCCGGATCCAACCCCCCAGGACCCCAACACCCCTTCCACTCATCTTCCCAGGATGGCAGTCACAGCGACGACTACAATCACCGTCCAGTCATGGAGCAGCGCCCCCACAGCAGCAACCCCACTCCAATGGCTCGCATCCCTCCCCAGACTAAGACAACGGCGCCACCTGGTGGGAGACCGGACCCTTCAGCTGGTCAGAGAACGGCAGTGGGTGATGAGCCACAGCATGACCGCCCAAAAAGAATGCTGTGTGGTACGAGTATGGGCTGTGTGTAGCAGTAACCCATCCCCTCTGGCAGGGGACGTAACTAGGCATTGTGGGGTCAGCCATTGCTCCTGGTGTTATGAATGTGCTGTTAGGACTAGCATTCCCCACCCATCTGCCCCTCCCCTGTCCAGCTCCTTTGGTTTGCTTTACAAGAAGTGCCTTTCTAAGGTTCCTTTACCAGCTGCCATTATTACAGTGTAGTCAGCTGCATGTGCTGGGTCTGACCAAAGTATATGTATTTAACTTGAAAACTTTATCATAAGATGTAAAACTTAAGGTGCTTTTTTTTTTTTTTTTTTACAGCACATCAGTAGCTTGTTATTAAAGAAAGCACATTATGTGAGGAACAAGACCAAAGCAAATGTATGCAGACTTTGCACACACAAACATTAACTGCACGTAGAGAGGCATACCAGCATGCATGTATGAGCATTACAAATAAATTGAGTGCACACTTGTGTGTGAATGTGGGCACCATACAGACATTTACTTCTGCTTAAACATGGAGCAATATGCATTCACAGGCAAAGGTGCACACTGACTGACTGAAACCAGTTAGTTATCAGATTAACCTTGTCATTTGTACATATTGGCAAGCGCATGCATGACTACACATATACACACACACACACATACATACACATACGTACTCGAGATTCAGTCCTTATGATCAAGCTACGTCTTTGCCAGTTGTGGACTGAACATGTATGTAAAGAATCTCAGTTCAGCACTGACGGAACATTTCACCTATATCCTTGCCCAGAGCACATGATAACCTGTAACATCAACTGTATGGTGTTTGCAGAAGACCACTGTCGTTTTTTTTATGAACAACGTAAGATATTTGTCTGTATATTTGTCTGGTCTGTATGACTGTTAGTCCGAAACTGAAGAACGCATTTGAGGCACCAGGCTGAAATGGCTGTAGCTCCTCTTTCCTTATCATTTCAGTTCTCTGACCAGAAGTTTGTCTTTTTCCTGGCTTGGTTAATATTATCGTGAAAATTTGATTCAGCAGACTCAAACCTTGAATCTTTATTTAATTCTTCTCATTGACGTATTTGGAGGGGAGTTTCTTTTTCTTAATTTTGTTTTTGTTTTGACATTCCATTCACTTCTGAGAATGTGAGAGTTTGTTTATGTGTGAATCTAAATGTTTGTGTGTGAGAGTGTCTGTTCGCATTAATGTGTATGACCACCTAATTTCAGATTATTAGCATGAGAGGTGCTATTTTTCTTTACAGAAGCACCTTTTTTTTTAAATACTGTATAACTTATTCAAGATTATTTTAACCTCGTACGGTTAAACTGAACCAAATTGAGTCATCTTTGCCTTGAGAAATATTTATGCTTGAGATGCATAGTTAGAAACTTGCTGTACCGAAAGATGCAAAACAAATATGATGCATGAAAATAGTGCCTGCAGTATATGTGTGAGGTCCCTGGATGAAAATGGAGTGGTGCTCAGGTCTATCAGGAATTTGTGGGAAGACCTGTCACCCCACAGGGCTGGTCAGATGCCTTTAGCTTTGTTGCTATCCCTGGCCTGTTGGCCATTATAATTTATAGCTGACACAGGATGCAGTTTTTCTGGAAATAAAACCTAGCTTTTTCAGGCATGTTGTCGGGGTGATTTCTCTGGTTAAGTGGCATGCAAAGCATTAGTCATACTGAATTCTATTGCCTATCAATGGCCTTCAACAAAGGAAGGAACGAAGACTGGCTTGATGTGTATGGTAGTGCTTTCACTGTACAAAGCATCAGTTACCAGATTCTGGGCAACTTTTTTTTCTCTATCAGTCCATCCCAGAGAGTGATTTAAGGTGCTTTTGGCAAAAAATTTATTCAAACAGATAATTGACAGAATGCTTTCATAAGATGGTAGCATGTGTGTATTAAGTAGTGTTCACAGAGAGACAGCGCCTAGGTTTGAAAGATGTAGTTCTTCCCTAACCCTGCTAACCTGTAACCACAGTGTCGTGTCATCTGTCTTGTCTTAGACTTCACACAGAGCATACTACTTTGCCACTGTGTTAGTGTGCGCACCACTTAACTGATGGTTACTGATAACCCTTTCTGAACATGACACTTCGCTGCTGCTGCTGCTGCTGCTGCTGTCCACTTTGAAATATTGAAAGAGGAAGAATAACCGGGATGATGTGTGGGAGAGGTCTCTGAGTGCTAATCAACACTAATGCTGCTCTTGCACTCTTTGGAAGTCCTTTCAATTTAGCTAAAAAGTTTCAGACTTGTTTGTTTATTTTTAAGAACATTAACATTTTTTTTTTCTTAAATTGTCAAAAATGTCATTACATATACACATTAGTTGGTTGAATTTTGAAATCTCTGAAGCATCAGATCTGTGTCTGTAGAGTTGTTAGTGAAATGGAAGAAAGAGAAAGGTTCAGAACTGGGGGGGGGGGGGGGGGGGGGGGGGGGAGTTGACAAGAAAAGTATTATAGGGCTGTTGTTACATATTTGAACTGTCATGCTTGCCTAATTCATGGAGCGAAAAGCTGATCAGCCATGAATGTATTCTTTGCCCATAGATCCGTGTCATGTTTAGGTTTTGATGTTGGTCAGTCATCAAGCTTAAACAGGGCTGCATGTCTCATTGGTAGCATGGCATCCCATGTCAGTTCTGTCCAGTGAAAAAGGCTGACTGACAGTTTGCTCGCGCACTGCATGGTGTACAGCCTAGTCCTATCCATTTTTCATCAAGTCAGACACAGAAGTCAGTGTTTACAAGGTGAATCTAGGTATATGCTTTTGTGAACTAAACACTTCTGAAATATTTGAAGACTGCACACAGGTTACATATCTCTCATTACAAGGTTTGATGTGGCAATGTGAAAGCACTTTCCATTCAAGGGAATTTACTCTGATGTTGTATTTCAAACTATGCCGCTGGGG
>JADBJO010014487.1:0-10000 GCA_016801955.1 Conus betulinus
TCGATTTGGCCATGCAAAGAAGATTCAGATTCTGTGAATCAGGAAAATTATCATGCGTGTTTAATTCAGGCCCTGCCTCGAGCCTCTCTCGTCTCTGTCTCTGGCCTGTCTCTCCCTCTCTCTCTTCCCTCTCTCTCCTCTCTCACATTACGTGACTAGTTTTTAATGCTTTGTTTCACTACTGTGTTCTGTTAAAAGGGTGCTATCGTTGACATCTCTAAAAAGATATTGGCTCGAAGTATTATGTCTGGAGCACATCTGAAGCTTTGGCCTTGCGTTATCCCGGTGTCGTTTTGTGTCTTGAGGGCCGGAAATCCTTGGAATATATTAAAACGATTTTTGAATGACCGGTGTGCTCAAGGCGGAAGTGGAAGGGCTCTGGACTTGCTTAACGTCTACCGCTGTCTCCGCTCGCCGGCCCACTGAAAGGGGGACAAGAGACAAGGCGGGAGACAAACAAAGACAGGAAAGAGGGAGAGATAGGCAAATGGAACGGGTGGGCAAACTGAGGACGGAGCCTGAGAGAGAGAGCCGAGAGAGAGGGGGGCGCGGGGGGGGGGAGGGGGGGAAAGAAGGGGAAACGGAAAGGCACGGAGAGAGAGGAAGTAAGAGAGAGAAGTCCAGCCGTTCCGCCGTCTTCCGTCATCACCGGTCCATCAAAGGGGCACAACCCTGATGGATAAATGACGTGTTGTGGTATTTGAGACTGGCAGGGTCGCCATCCCTTCTCCCTACATGATACTTGTCCGTTCAGCGGCACACTTTTCATATGCTGCGTGCAGGGAAGTCGTGTTGTGCGCGCGCTGCAGGCGCTCGCGTTGTAACGTAGTGAAGTGCGTGTGTGGAGAGTGTGTGTGTGTGGGTGTGTGGGTGTGTGGGGCGGGGGGGGGGGGGTGGGAGAGCCTCGCATGATGTTTTTGGTGGTATGGCGGTGAGTATGTTTGTAACATGGCATCTGTGTTGTTGGTTGTGGAGTGGTGTGTGGTGTTGTTGTATTGTGTTGTCGTGGTGGGTGTGGGTGGAGGATCGTTTATGGAAAGATGTATACGTTGTTTTAATGAGCTGTAGTGAAAAAAAAACTCCCATTCATTTTATACACCTCATTGTTGCTGTTTTGGAAAAACGTGTTGTTGTTTTTTGTTGTCCATGTTTTCTGTGAAGTCTTTTTATTTTTGTGCTTACATGTTCTTTTGTTCATTTTTTGCTTAAAGAAAGGACTTTTTTTTTTCTATTTTCTTTTTTCTTATTTTTCCAGAAAAAAAGTTTTTGAAAAAAGCCTAATCAAAACAAAACAAAGTGTTTTTGTCTGTTTGTTTTTTTTTTTTCTTGTTGATGTTTTTTTTTTTTTAAAGAGTTAGAGGCTAAGTTTGGAACAAAACCAAATGGAGTTTAGCTTTGATCTGTGTGTGCTTTTTTTCTCTTTTTATTGGTTTTAAATGGAGGAAAAGAAAAGAAAACTTTAATTTTTTTCTGCTGAAGTTTGAGAAAAGTAGAACTTTTTTTTCGGGGAGTCAGATGAAAAGTTTGGGGACAAAGAGAACCGACAGGAGGAGAAGAGTAGGAAAGAGTAAAAAAGAACCCTCAATAGCATTTTTTTTTGTTCTTTCTTTTGTTCTTTTTTTTCTTCTTGAGAGACCACCTTTTCAGAGTCGATTCAAGGGATCCCCACGGAGATCCAGAGCGCTTCTCCCCTCACAAGCGTTGCTATGAACCGGATGACTTTCCCCCCTTTCCCCTCCCCCTCCCCCCCCCTCCCCTTCCTCTCCTCTCCCCCTCCTCCCCCCCCCCTTTCCTTCTCCCCCCTCCTCTCCCCCTCTTCCCCCTCCTCTGTGTTTCGTTTCCTCTCGCCCCCCTTCCCTGTTGTTCCCCCTCCTCTTTTTTGTCCCGCTCGCTTCCCTTCCCTGCGCCTTCTCCCTCCTTCTTCTTTTCTCCTTTCCGCCCCTCCCTTTTCCCCCCTCGTCCGCCCCTCTCCTTTTTATCTCCCTTTCCCCCTTTGTCCCTTTTTCTCCACTCTTTCCGTCCCCTCCCTCTTCTTCCCCTTTCTCCTCTCTGTCCCTTCCTACCGCCTGTCCTCTTCCCTCTCTCCTCTTCTCCCTCCCCTTGTTCCCCTCCTTCTCTTCTTCCTTTCTCCTTCCTCCTTCCCCTTACCTTTCCCTTCCCTTTTTTCCCTTCCCTCCCCGACTCCCTTTACCTCCCCTTCTTCACCCCCCTCCTTTCACTCTTCTCCCCCTTTCCCCTCTCCTTCCCTCTCTTCCCTGTTCCTCCCCTCTCCCCCTCCCCCCCCTTCCTCCTTAATTCCCTCCAGTCTTTCCTCTCTGCCTGCTTTTCTCCCCCTCTTCCCTCTGTTTTTTCCCTTCTTTCCCTCCCCCCCCCTTTTTCTCCCCTCTCCTCCTTTCTCCCCTCTCTATCTACCCTTTTTTCCCTCTCCCCTTTCACTCTTTCCCTTCCTTTCCCTCTTTTCCCTCTTTCTTTCCCTTCCCCTCCCCCTTTCCCCCCCTTTTTCTCCCTCTCCCTCTCCCAGTCCCTCTTCCCCCCCTCTTCTTCTCCCTCCTCCTCTTCCTTTTCTCTTTTTTTTTTCCCTTCCTTTCTTCCTTTTCCCTCCCTTCCTCTCTCCTCTCCCCCTCTTCTTCTTTTTCTCCCCTTGTCCCTCCTTTTCTTTCCTCCTCCCTCATTCCCTCCTTCCTTGCCCCCTCTTCTCCCCTTTCTCTCCTTTCCCCTCTTCCCTTTTTTTCTTCCTTCCTCCTCTCCCCTTCTCCCCCTTCTCCTTCTGTTTCTCCCTCCCCCTTTCCCCTTCCCTTTTCACCCCTCCTCCACCCTCCCTTTTCTCCTCCTTCCCTCCCCTTTCGCTCTTCCCCTCCCTTTCCCTTTTCCCTTCTTTCCCCCAAACCACCCCTCACTCCCTCCCCTCAGCCCTTCGTTTGGCTTATCCTTTCCTCCTCCTCTCCCCGATCCATCTCGTTTCTCCTTGTTCTTGTTTCCTTCCCTCCTCTCCTGCCCTCTCCTGTCCGATTTCCTTCCTTCTCCTTACCCTTTTCCTTTCCGCGTAGAGTGTCCCCCTTGGTCTCTCCGTGGCTGTCCCTTTGATCCCTTCCTTCCCTCCCTCTTCCTACCTCTCCCTCTTGGGTCTCTTCCTCCTCTCCCCCTCCCTGGTGCCTCCCCTTTCCCCTCCTCCGTGACATCCAGGGGCCGATTCGCGTCACTCTCGCGTTAGGCCTAGTTCGCCAGGGTGCGAATCCTATATTGGATCACTATTTAAAACCAGGACCGTCTTTGGGTTGATTGGCCATCAGTCATATCTGAATAAACACAGCACACACAAAAAACACAAAACAAGAACAAAAAAGAAAAACACCGGACCAACCAAAACCAAAAAACCCCACATGCAATAAAAGGCCGCAATAGATTTTAAAACTGTTCGACCTTAGCACTGGCGGTCGCTTCATCTTTTCAAATCAATCATTCTAAAGTCCATCCAAGTAGTAGCTCGTTAGACCACTCTCAACCAATGCCTTGTTGTTGTTGTTGATAATCTGGCCAAGCACTCAAGAAAGGCGCAACATGAGTTTTGTCTCTGGTCACATTCGTTTGACAGAAAGAAATTAATACGGCTCTATCGTTTAGGGTGCTTAATCCGAGTTACGATCAAGGATAACAAATTTTTGATAAATATCTGAAGACAGCAAAAATAGCCTCTGAGAAGAAACACCCGATAAAGGTTAAGTGCCGACTCTGTGTGTGTGTGTGCGCGCGCGCGCGCGCGCGCGTCCGCCCGCGTACATGACAGAAACATGCCAAGTGACCCTTCCCTCTAACTTGATTTATATATCATGCAAGTATATCCACAATTCTTTTGTGAAGCTGCTAAAAATAACCTTAGCGAATTTTAGAGGCATTTTCATTACTCCACACCTGCTAGCAATGGGACCCTAGTACCGAGAGGATGATATAAATAGATAATTACAAGAAACTGAATGGACAATAGGGAAATCACAGACCTCCGCCACCCAAAACCAATCGGCAGGGGAGTAATAGTGTATATGTGCTGAAGGAGTTACTCCCCGTTTACGTTGCTGAACGATCAAGGATCTGCCAGTTGATCCGGCCCTGCGATGAGAAATGAATCCAAAATTAAATGTGTTCCGTCATCTGGGCCAGAATAGTATCTTTCCACCAAGGTTTTGTCGATTTCACAAACCGCCATGGGGAATTGGTCAGCGTCGAGGTCTCCCAGCTGGGAGGTCGTGGGTTCGATTCCAATCAGAGCCATGTGAGATTTTTCTGCCCCGACCGGCTCCAGCACAGAGTTGTGTCTGCTACGGCTCCGTTTGGAAGACTGGGGACACACAGTCGAGTTTCATCCACTTCATGGGTGCGTCTCTGAGAGTGTTGTTCAAACTTCCTGACCAACACTGCAGGTGTCTGTATCTCTCGGGCGTGGCTGACGCGGGATATTTTTGAAAGCAAGCGTAGTGTGAAACCCTGTAATGCAGTTTCAGACCGGGTTGGAAATCCGCTGCATTATCTTCATCAACCTCATTATCATCGATCAACATTACGAACAAAAAGTATCAAATTCACTGCCGTTGATGCCTTGCTCTCATAGTGACCTCAGTTTTCGATGTCCTCTTCACGTCCGTGGCTTTTGTTTGATTCCGTCAGGGTCATCGGTATCCAGGCTGTCGTCGAATGGACGTGCTGACACCCTCCGGAGGAAGAGCTCGCTCACGCCGGCTCCACGACTTAGCAATTATTGTCGTCAGTAGGGGGCTTAGTAGGTGGTGTCCTGCGTATGTAGGATCACAAAAAGCACCCCTGAACACCACCGAAGTGACTCGGCAACAGTGCAGTGTCTCCTTCGGTGGGTCGCCCCTTGACTGCTCCCTGTGGATTGCCGGTGCTGGATTTGCGGCTGGTCTGGCCAGGCTGTGGTTGTGGACTGCGGGGCGGAACAAGCGGCGTGGGTGCTATGCCACTGAGGTGGCACGGAAGATGTGATAGAAACAAAAAGGTCAATATCGGTTCAACAGCGTGACAAACGAAGCAGCCAGCAGACGCCGGCTAAAACATGGCCTCACGGGTGGAGGAGGTAAATCAATCAAAGGGAAAGAGAAACAACTCATTTCATTACACACAGCCCATGCCAAGCGCTTCATTCTGCGTAGTCTATCCCCGGATATTCTTGATAAAAATTATAAAAAAAAAAAACAAACAACGAAAGAAACAAAACAAAACAGACCCAAAGTACGAGAAAATAAAGCATATCAGCATTTTTTTTTTTCACAATTTCTTATTTGCATCGTCCTCCATGTCGCATTGCCGTCTTCTCTTTTTATCGTGGCGCCGGGGGTGGGGGTGTTGGAAGGAGCTGGGGGTAAAAAAAAACAAAAAAAAAAAAAACAGAAAATATCTGAAGGCGTTTCAGATTACGTAGTTCTACGATACCGATATCAACTGAACGAAAAAAAAAGGTACTTCTATTTATGGAGGCTGAAGGAAAACAGTAGGGCTTGCTACCAGTGTAAGCTGAAGGGGTAAAAAAAAGTAGTACCTACCACCCGGGAGTTTGGGAGGAGAAAAAAAATAGTGTAACTTCTAATGCATGCAGAAGGGGAAAAAAAGACTGACTAGAATTATTGGATGAAGGAGAACAATCACACTATAATCAGAGTTGAATGACCGAGAAACAAAAGTTATTTGCGACCACAGAAAGCCCAATGACGAAACGTAGTACATACTTGCGGTGCTGCTTGAAGCGTTAAAAGAAACATTACTATTACTAGCAGTGTAGTCTGAAGGCGAAAAAAAAAATTCTGGACAAAGCATTAACACACAAAAAAACATATTAGCAGCAAAGACTGAACGAGGAAAACGCTATTAAGTTTCACAAAGAATAAAAGCAAAATGCATGTTGCAAGCTTATTCCAATATGATGCTATGACGTGATTCTGATCTCTTTACTAGCCAGCACGCCCGCGCACGCACGCACGCACGCACGCGCGCGCGCGCGCGCGCACCACACACACACACTCACACACACACACACACACTTATCAACCAGATATGCGGATCCCTGTGCCGGTTCTGCCGGAGCCTTCACCCCAACACTTTCCTCTCCTGTGATGCACAACGCCGCTTCCAGGTCAAACGCCCACTCTAACGAGGCGCCAACAGTTCAGAACCACGACTTGGTTGAAGTGGTTTGTTTTAGACATGTCCAAACAATCAAGCGAAGACTGAAATGCCAGAGATTCCGGCAGTTACTGGGGACCGCCTACTGCCCAAGTGGTGCACAAAATAAAACGCAGGTGTCAAATGCTTGTTTGGGGTGCCAGCGCTCTCTCTCTCTCTCTCTCTCTCTCTCTGTGTGTGTGTGTGTGTGTGTGTGTGTGTGTGTGTGTGCGCGCGCGCGCGTGGTGTGGTGTGGTGTGTGTGGTGTGGTGTGTGTGTGTGTTCTGTGAGGCGACCTGGATGTCAAATGGCTTGGAAATGAATTGAGACTTTTACCTTTCAAAGATTTCATGCCGGCCTGTCAGGGTCTTCTCTGCCGTTGGGTGTTGAAGAAAGGAGCATCGTCCCGTGTCTACGGACAGCATTGTTTGTTGGCTCATGATACAGCATCGTTTGTTGGCTCATGATACAGCATCGTTTGCTGGCTCATAATACAGCATCGTTTGCTGGCTCATGATACAGCATCGTTTGTTGGCTCATGATACAGCATCGTTTGTTGGCTCATGATACAGCATCGTTTGCTGGCTCATGATACAGCATCGTTTGCTGGCTCATGATACGGCATCGTTTGCTGGCTCATGATACAGCATCGTTTGTTGGCTCGTGATACAGCATCGTTTGTTGGCTCATGATACAGCATCGTTTGTTGGCTCATGATACAGCATCGTTTGTTGGCTCATGATACAGCATCGTTTGCTGGCTCATAATACAGCATCGTTTGCTGGCTCATAATACAGCATCGTTTGCTGGCTCATGATACAGCATCGTTTGTTGGCTCATGATACAGCATCGTTTGCTGGCTCATGATACAGCATCGTTTGCTGGCTCATAATGCAGCATCGTTTGTTGGCTCGTGATACAGCATCGTTTGTTGGCTCGTGATACAGCATCGTTTGTTGGCTCATGATACAGCATCGTTTGTTGGCTCATGATACAGCATCGTTTGTTGGCTCATGATACAGCATCGTTTGTTGGCTCATGATACCAAATTCAAGAACCCGCATTTCGTCAGCCTAGATCTTGTCGCGAAACGACAGCACGGGCGGAAACGCCTTCGAAACCTGCTTCCTGCAAATGCTTGTCACACAGGAAATGTACTACAGACTATTCTGTGCGTTTGGTTTTGGTGGAAACGTTCCGTGTGACTTGCGCCTAAAGGACAATACACCAATGAACCTGAGGTGCTTCCGATTATAGTTTTCTTCCTGCAAGTTCATCCCAGATGCTGCTTTTTCATCAGTGCATGGACTGGTCTCACATTCAGCACTGTCTACGAGCCTCTGAGAACAGGGAGGAGTGGGAGAAGCTGGTTGCGAAGTCTTCTGTGGCGCCCCAACGGTCTTCAAGACTCCGTGATAGGTGACTTGCTATAGGTACCTCATCCTGACCACCGCCAAGCAGTGTGTAGTTTGACTCATTTTGACTGCTTTGTTGCTCACTTTTTTTTCCAAATAAAGCAAGAATGTGCAAATACTACTCGACCGAGTTTCATGACGCTTGATGGAGTGACGGGATATTTCCTAAGAAAAAATTCGTGAAACTTTTGGAGTGGTTCACTGGTGCATATCCAGATTAAAATGTGTTTTGAGGATGGATTCAGCAACAAACACAGAAATAAAAATGAATGAAACTTGGCGCAAAGATGGAAAGTCGCCCAAGAACGAACCTGTTAAATGTTGGTGCGAATCCGGATCAAAGGACACATCCAGGATCCTCTCGAACTTGGAGAGGCCTGTGCTCTCCCAGGTGCTCTTCTGGAATTAAACACAAATGTTTTTCCATGTTTTTTTCATGGCGGAGTGGTCTGAAGGGGAAACTATCGCGCAAAGACGTCGACAGAGCAGTTTACCCTCCAGACGTTTACATGTTTTTGGCTTGTTTTGTCACACCATCTTTGTTTGTTTGTTTGTTTGAGTGTGTGTGTGTGTGTGTGTGTGTGTGTGTGTGTGTGTGTGTGTGTGTGTGTGTGTGTGTGTGTGTGAGAGAGAGAGAGAGAGAGAGAGAGAGAGAGAGAGTGTGTGTGTGTGTGTGTGTGTGTGTGTGTGTGTGTGTGTATTGTGTGTGTGTGTGATCATATACTGTTACTAGTTTCGTTACAGTTAGTATTTTCATTACTTTTGTTTGCTACGTTCTGTCGTCGTATTTTGTGGTTTGTTTTGCCACGTCATCTTTACCTCCTAATTCAGTCATATTTTGTTGCTCGTTTTATTACATGCTGTTGTCTCATTCATCAGTGTATGCTTGTTTGTTTCGGCATATACGTCGCCAGCGTGAGACCCTCCCTTCTCCAGCTATCCCCTCCCTGCATTAAACAAGTGCCATCACTTGGGCAGCAAAACGTAGCACAGAGCTGCGCTGACTGAACGCTGCTGTGAGGGCACTAACACACGAGTCGCTGCCTTCTCCCCTCAGGCATAACAACCTGATTTCGTTCAAGATGAATTTGCTGCGATCACGGTACAAAAACGCAGAATAGTCTGGTGGCAATGCAATATGTGGAATGCGATACGATCAGATGCAAACAAAACACAATGCAAGGCATCTCAACCAGACAGCTGCGATAGACACGATGATCTATGAGTGTTGAGGTGGTGGGGGTAAACACTCCCCCGAGTACACCCCCACACTTGTCTGCATGAGAAGTATGTTAAAAAAAACTGCAGGCAACTGGCTTCAATATATGTGACATCCTTTAACCAAGAACCAACCAGTGGTCAAATTCTACGTTGGACCTGACAAAACTAGGCTCTTACATTTGGGCCAAAAGTGACTAAATGAAAAAAAAGAAACTTGACAGTAGGATTATCAGAAAAACAAAACAAAAGAAAAAAAAACGATCCTTCCTGACTGCAATTCGACACATCATTATGGAATGTAATACAATATGCTGACTGAGAACGAAACTCGATCGGAGGCAACCGAATACCAAACAATATTACAACTAAAAGTATTACAAATTACAAAAAAGGATATTGTTACAAAGTACGCTACACCATAAGGGTATAGTTTCAGTATTCGACGGCCTCTGTAGGAAACAGAACAAACAAAACGCAAAAAAAGACAACGAAACATTTTTACAAACAACCGCCGTCTGGTGCTTTGCTGTTGGGATAATTGCGGGTGCATGCCCTATACAAATGATCTGACAAACGTTCGCGCACTTGCACGGTAAACAAACACGAGCACCCACAAGGACACGCACACGCGCAAAAACACATTACACAGAGCGTTATCTGTGGATGAATCGTTCACACAAGAGACTATGCCAAGGCCTGTCAAAACACACAAATGCACGTGCGTGCGCGCACACGCACACACACCTACACACTCCCTGAAATTCATGTCACTACATTTTCTCAGGCATAACAATCACATAAACGCCCATGTGCGCACACACACACACACACGCGCGACTGCGCGCGCGCGCGCACACACACGCGCATACAGACGCGCGCGCGCGCATACACACACACACACACACACACACACACACACACACACACACACAGAGTTTCGGATCTAGTTCCGCGATAGTCCATGTACACAATACAAACACAAACAGAGAGAGATACGCGCACCACACGATTTCTATGTAAGCATATTTACTCAATTACTCATGGCATGTCCCAGTGCAGATTAGCCTGCGAACACAAACACACATATACGTGAGCGCACGCACACAACCATGCTAGCGCTCTCTCTCGCTCTCTCTCTCTCTCTAAATTATGGAATGAAAGACATGACCACATTAAACACAGACCATGCTTACTGT
>JADBJO010014487.1:17500-20000 GCA_016801955.1 Conus betulinus
CAGAGAGAACAGACTCCCTCACCACCAACAGAGACAGACTGGACAGACTCCCTCACCACCAACAGAGACAGACTGGACAGACTCCCTCACCACCAACAGAGACAGACTGGACAGACTCCCTTACCACCAACACAGACAGACAGGGCAGACTCCCTCACCACCAACAGAGACAGACTGGACAGACTCCCTCACCACCAACAGAGACAGACTGGACAGACTCCTCACCACCAACAGAGACAGACTGGATAGACTCCCTCACCACCAACAGAGACAGACTGGACAGACTCCCTCACCACCAACAGAGACAGACTGGACAGACTCCCTCACCACCAACAGAGACAGACTGGATAGACTCCCTCACCACCAACAGAGACAGACTGGACAGACTCCCTCACCACCAACAGAGACAGACTGGACAGACTCCCTCACCACCAACAGAGACAGACTGGATAGACTCCCTCACCACCAACAGAGACAGACTGGACAGACTCCCTCACCACCAACAGAGACAGACTGGACAGACTCCCTCACCACCAACAGAGACAGACTGGACAGACTCCCTCACCACCCACAGAGACAGCCAGAACAGACTCCCTCACCACCAACAGAGACAGACAGAACAGACTCCCTCACCACCAACAGAGACAGACTGGACAGACACCCTCACCACCAACAGAAACAAGCCGAACAAAGCCACTGACAGACAAGCACTCATCGATCCCCCCCCGACTACACGCAGTCGTCTCCCTTGCATTGTCCACCAGCACGTGAGCGTGTCACGTGCTGGAATGGCTGGATGGGGGGGGGGGGGGGGGGGGGGGGGGGGGGGGGGGGGGGGGGGGAAGGGACTGGGGATGTTACGAGTCTTGTTTGATAGATGCAGGGGTGGATAATTTTTTTTTTGTTTTTTTGTTGTTTGTTTGTTTTTTTTACTGGGAGGACAGCCGGCTCACATGTTTCGAGGTTACGGTATTTTCATTTATTCCTTTGTTCATTGATTTAGTTTTCGTTTTCACTGAAGGCGTTTTTAGAACACTTTCATTTTTTCGCACTTTTTTTTTTTTTTTTTTTTTTTTTTTCCCATTTTCTGTTATTTCATTTCATGTTATTTGATTTCGGAATGACTTTTGGAAGAGTGGCCCTAAACCTTCCATTTCCTCTCCCTTCCCCCTCCCCACCAACCTTCGCCCTAATGTGTGCCTGAGCTTAGTTGACAAACTAATAGATAACGTATGGTGTTAAAGATGCTGTTACTGTCCTCAGTGTGTGTGTGTGTGTGTGTGTGTGTGTGTGTGTGTGTGTGTGTGTGTGTGTGTGTGTGTGCACGAACACAAAACAAGAATATATTTTACTGCCATATGAAAACCAGAGGTGTGTGTGTGTGTGTGTGTGTGTGTGTGTGTGTGTGTGTGTGTGTGTGTGTGTGTGTGTGCACGAACAAAAACAAGAATATATTTTACTGCCATATGAAAACCAGAGGTTGTGTGTGTGTGTGTGTGTGTGTGTGTGTGTGTGTGTGTGTGTGTGTGTGTGTGTGTGTGTGTGTGTGTGCGCGCGCGCACTCGTGAGGTGTTCTTTCTTTTTTCTTTTCTTTTCAAATCAAAAACAGCAAATACGAACGGATGGAGAGGCGGATGGGGGGGGGGGGGGGGGGGGCTGGCAGAGAAAGGATGGGAAGAAGACATGCCGTAGCACGGACGCAAAAGAAAAGCAGTGAGGCAAGAAGGTAGGAGGGTGGTGGTTGTGTGGTGGTGGTGGTGGTGGTGGTGGTGATGATGATGGTGGCGGGGCGAGGAAGCACGGGGTTCCCAGGAACGAGGAATGGGCAGCGCGGTGGGACCGACTGATCCAGCACCGCTCGCTGGCGGTCTCACTCCTGGACACAGAGATGACAAAGAACTCTTCGCCTCCCCCCTCCCCCAACAAATGTACACACACACTCTCTCTCTCTCTCTCTGTTTTATTTATTTAATCACGGTTTACTGAATTATGCGTGAGAACAAGCGAAACTTTTTGGGAGAGAGGTAAACGGGAGGGAGCGTGAATGTAACCCAAATAACAGCCCTCGGTGTGTGGTGTCTGGGCGTTCTACGGCATTCAGTCAAGGCATTGCTATTGCTTGTATGTGTGATAATAAGACACGCAAAGTTTAACCATACAGACAGACAGACAGAGAGAGAGAGAGAGAGAGAGAGAGGAGACGGGAGAGAGAGAGAGAGAGAGAGAGGGAGGGAGGGAGGGAGGGAGGGGTGGAGAGAGATTCGCCTCAAACTGTAGTTTGTTTCCGGAGACACATGCGCCACTGTTTGAAAAAAAAAAAACCGCAGATGTAACTCTCTCACACACACACACACACACACACACACACCACACACACACACACACACACACACACGAGGGAACTTGTTTTCCCACTGGTAAATCAACGTTTCGCGTGAAAGAGAGAAACTCTTTCAAACTGCTTCAAACTGAAAACACTTTTTGAATGTTACAAAATAAA
>JADBJO010014487.1:30000-35000 GCA_016801955.1 Conus betulinus
TAGTAGTAGTTGCAGTAGCTGTGGTATGGTAGCTGTCAGATTCAGTAACTGCAACAGCAGAAGCAGAAAGTAGTAGCAACACAACAGCAACAGCAGCAGAACTGGTAAAAATAGCAGCAGAAGTCGTTGTGGCAACAGTAGCAAAGATGACAATGTATTAGTAATGGTCACGAAGATGAGAAACCATATAGCAGTATTAGTAGCGGTGGTAGTAGTAGTAGCAGCTGCATCAGTACCAGCAGCAGCAGCAGTAGTGGCAGGAGCAGCGGCAGGAGCAGCGGCAGCAGCATAGATTCTGTTTTTCTTTATTTGTTAGAAGATACAACACACTGATATTGAACAACTAACTTTGACTTCGTCGTGGGGAAATAATGAAGTTTAACAAAACTACAAAGAAACCGAGATCTCCAAATTCTGTGTAATTAAAGCAATTATTTCATTCTCCTGTTAGGGTGTTAAGGGTGCCATGGGTATAGTTTGACGATAGACTTTCGAATTACTCTGCTTGCCTGTCTGTTTTAAAAGTCATATGATTGGTAAGAAAGCCTAGCTTGTGAAACAAATAGGCAAACAGATCTCTCTCTCCCCTCTTGAAACACATGCCTCTGGCAAATCATAAGATATCAAACGTTCCAATCATTACAGGAGACTTATTATCATGGGGTGAAACACGAACCAGTTTCTTATGGGGCAGTATGATTAATTAAACCATGTTGCTTTTTTCTGCATACGACTCTAACTTGCTTTCATATCATATAGTTAACTACGTATCAGCCTTCCTGTCATTACGACAGCCCTGATATGGCCCTTTGCGGTCGGCTGGGCTATAAGCAACATTATCTTATATTATCTTCCTGTCATTACGATATATATGTATTGTTTACCTCTTTATTTATTCTTTTCTACAACGTTTTACGGATATACAGTGTCAAAACTACATAAAAATATATCGCACACACACACACACACACACACACACACACACACACACACACACACACGTCAGTACATTCAACCAATAGAGCAAGCACTCTTGTCCACCTCCCCATTCAACACAGTTCCTTATTGCCAGTTTAGTGATTAGGCGTAATTCACCATTGCTAATGATCCACATTTGCAAAGAACATTTCACTGTGCGAGCAGCGATCAGTTAAAAAAAAAAGCAACAAAGAAACAAAGAGACAACCAACCAACCAACCGTCCTGCCCGAAGATCTGCTCCCTCAACTGATTACTGCAATGTCCCTGGACGCCCATGGCCTCAACATCATAGATATGAAACTGAATGATTTGTATTTAGATTCACATTAGAAATACAACTTGTCTAGCACAGGAACTTGTTCCAAGCTGACATCTTCCTGGGTATTTAGTTTCACTCCAAATAAACCAATTTTGAACAATATGAATTGCTGCCATTTGTCTTTCAACACTTTCTGAATTCGTTCCCAGAGCCTGAATCACAACACTGCAATCAAAAACATGCGCGAAATGGGTCACTGTTCTTGCTCACCAAACTACAACAACTACAACGTTCCCAACGGCACATAGAAATGACCTTCTCTTGGTCAAAACAAACCTACGGAGAAAAGATCTGAAATGATCTTAAAATGATGAGAAAGAACAAAACTCGCCACTTCAAAATTATAAATGAACTGTTTCCCTTCCTGGTAGCAGTTAGGATGGTCTCACATAAACGCACACACAAACTGTACAGGTTCATTTCCTTTCAAGATAAAAGACCGGATTTCCGTGTTCGTCACGCCCTGATGAGTGTCTCCCTTAACATTTGCTGGCAAGACCTACCAGCGTTCATGACACCTTCGGGTGCAAAGGAAAAATAAGAAAAAGAGAGAGAAAATAGTACCTTCCACATAGCAGTGCCTTGTGCTGTAAGCTGCTTGAGTTATGAGTCTTTCATTTACGTTTTGCTGGCATAATCTACCTGCATTCATCACACCTTCCTGTGTGAACATGACATAATCTACCTGCATTCAGTGCACCTTCCTGTGTGAACATGACATAATCTACCTGCATTCATCGCACCTTCCTGTGTGAACATGACATAATCTACCTGCATTCATCGCACCTTCCTGTGTGAACATGACATAATCTACCTGCATTCATCGCACCTTCCTGTGTAAACATGACAATCTACCTGCATTCATCGCCCCCTCCTGTGTAAACATGACAATCTACCTGCATTCATCGCACCTTCCTGTGTAAACATGACAATCTACCTGCATTCATCGCCCCCTCCTGTGTAAACATGACAATCTACCTGCATTCATCGCCCCCTCCTGTGTAAACATGACAATCTACCTGCATTCATCACACCTTCCTGTGTAAACATGACAATCTACCTGCATTCATCGCCCCCTCCTGTGTAAACATGACAATCTACCTGCATTCATCGCCCCCTCCTGTGTAAACAGGTGTCCTCCCTATGGCTTTGTATTTTGCTCTAAACTCCTTGATTTATTTAGAAAGTTTTCACTTCTATTAACAAGATGTTCAATCCGAAGTATTCCAACCAACACCACTCTTTATGTCAATTATTTTTTCTGTCCTTCAGAATACTAACTTTGTTCTGAATACATTTTGCCAACCATTCGTGGATGGCAAATTCATAGGACAGCATTTGTTCAAAGTGTTGTATGTTTTACTACATATTTTCAAAACAGATCATCAACAGTTTTCATTATAACGTTGCCAAATTCAAAATCAACATTCTCAATATTTGAAAGCCCAGTGTACGCAACAGTGAAGCTTTTTCAGCTGGAGTAAAAATATAATCTCCTCAACCAAATCAATTGAATTGATGGAAAAAAATCTTAACATCAACCATCCTCAAACCAGGTCTATACACTGCTTACATAACACGGAATCCTTAATTTTGCTACTTTTCCTTCATTTTCTAAAATTGAAATTGACATCATCGATGGACTGGTCGGGCTGACTGACAAATACACGTTTTTTTCTTTTTTGGAAAACACCAGCGTCTTTAAAATCATAATCTTGCCGAATGGAGTCAATTGCCTGCTCCCACGCTCCCCCCCCCCCCCCCCCCCCTTCCCCCAACAGTCAAAATTCTTTAGTTAGATGGGACCTTATCTTCTAACTATTTTAGTTATACTCTCTTTTCCTGCCGTGACTATCTTCCTAATACTTTGAGACCACAAGGATTTCAGAGAATTTTGACTCTCGTAGGCCTATAACAAATGTGGCAGTGTTCATACTCCCAGTCCAAACTCTGTGTTTTGTAAACCGTGTGCCCCTGTCATGACTTCTGCGCAAATTTCAATGTAGCTGATGTTGTTTTGATGAAAAATCTTTCACTTCCATCGAGGTACAGTGATGTGTCGTCAACAAAAATTCTATCTTTACGATTCTACGATATCCGCTTATAAAAGGCACACCCCCTAGAACAAAAGAGAGCGAAAATTTACTTTTACCGTTTTCTTACGAGATTATGACCTATCTATTGACTACATTCCTTCCTGCCTAACTTTTTTTTTTTCCTTTCTTACTTTTCGTTTGTTTGTCTTTCTCGCCACTCTCTTCCCCTCTTCGACGTCATCATCATCGTCTCTCTCTGTGACTCTGTGTGTGTGTGTGTGTGTGTGTGTGTGTGTGTGTGTGTGTGTGTGTGTGTGTGTGTGAGAGAGAGAGAGAGAGAGAGAGAGAGAGAGAGAGAGAGAGAGAGAGAGAATGTGTGTATGCGTGTTTTTATGCGCTCGTGTGGGTGGAACCATTATATTTAATGATTCGTCAATCTTGACGCAACAGTTTAAGCAAAAAACAACTGGTATCTGGGATTGGGGGGGGGGGGGGGGGGGGGGGGGGGGGGGGGAAAGGGGGGAGACTGGTCTGATCCGCTTTGCGGACGTCTGTACTTTAGCCACGGTGTTACGAATGGTAAATATTCTACAGACGGCCCTATATATATCTTGTTTGTTGCTTCTTCTTCTGTCAACTGGTCTGTTTTATCACCGTGGTATCAGCCCTAACACCCCCCTGTGTGGTCAGCTGGGCTATCACCATACTGAAACTTTCGGCCGCTACCGCCAGTTCTCACGGGAAAACAAACAAAACAGCAGCAACAAACAACAACAACAACAACAACCGAACAAACAAGTCTACCTCACGCCACCGACCCGGCTCTCAGGAAGGGAGAACCCGAATACGGTACAACCGTTTTTGTTCAGCTGCAGTGGTTGGCTCGCACGTGCAAGCGGAACGGCGCGGCGCTGCTGTCGGTTCCATTTACCGCCGGACACATCTCCATTTCGGTGGAGATCGGGTAATAAGACGGTAATCATTTTATCTTTTTGCCGTGAAACATACGAAGTTAGCGCTCTTCTGGTACTAGATTCGTCATTCTGGCGGACAGTCGTGCCTTTTTGAACCGCTCCTCTGCTCTTAGCTGGAGAGGGTCGTGCACATGGTGATATATGAGTAACGGGTCCTATCCACTTAATCTGGAATTTTATTTTCGGAGTTTTAGACGCACGGTTATGTACAAGGATGACAACATTTTATTTTTTTTTGCCTATTACAAAATCTCCAACTTAGTATAAATGAACGTTGATCATAAGCATAGTTCATAGAAAATTTGCCTATTATCTACTTCCTTGAAAACAATTCTTTTTTCATGTTTTGTATTTTTAGATGGCACATAAATCGCAGCTTCAAGAGCGATTATTAATTCATTCGTGTATCTATCAATTTCATCAACACAAAATGTGAACAAACTTCGCGAGCAGCGTATCTACGACTGTTTTTCTTTAATTTACAGATAGATATACCCCCTACTACACCTCTCCTCCACTTCCTCCCTCATCTCCATCCCTCTTGCACCTACTATGGTTTCATTTCGGCAATGGACTTATCTTCCCATTTTTTCCTCAAATTTATGGAACGAACTGCTACATGCGAAGCAAAATGTTGCCAATACTTGCATAAGCCCGTCACTTATTTCCATGAAAACAGTTTGTTACCGTT
>JADBJO010014487.1:42500-47457 GCA_016801955.1 Conus betulinus
CAACCTTACAAGGACAATTGTAATCAAGAAAACTGCATAAAATGGCGTATGGATAAACAGACACTACAGAATGGACAGTTAGTGATACTGTGTTCAGTCTCCATACCAGACCGCTGCATTTGAAAAAAAAAAAAAAGAAAAGAACGCTGAACGTATAACAAGCTTAAAAAATGTGTAAATACTTTTTAGAACAAAAACAGGTAAATGGATATCAAAGACCTAAAAAAACACACAACGACCGCTGACTTTTAAGTATGTGGTGACAAAAAGGAAATTACCACCACAGAAATTTCAAACGAGGATACAATTTTCACCGCGAGTTCCGTTGGCTTTTACTTTTCAAAAGAAAACGTAAGCTTTGACACAAGCAAGTGTGAAAGAAATTTCGCTGTACACCTACATAACTTAAACAGTACATCACCGACAAACATCATTTTCTGTTGCCTTTTCCCCTCTCTTTTTAAACATGTGTATTGCTCCGACAATCTCAGCCAACTCAAAACTTGAGAAAGAATATCAAAACTGTATTTTCTCTCATGTCTTTCGGCAAACAGAAAAGGGATAACAGGGTTTCTAACAAGGTAAAATACAGTTATCAAAGTTGGAAAAAAAAAAAAAAAAAAAAAAAAAAAGGGGGGTGGGGGGGGGAAGGACCAGGAAAACAATAGGAAAAGGACTAAGAAGGACAAGAAGGACAAGCAGAAGGGAGGGAGGTTGGAAAGACATTGGAACAAGGAAAAGGTGGAAAGAAAGGGAAAATATAAGGTAGATAAAAAACAATTTAAAAAAAAACGAAAGGGGGGGGGGGGGGGGGGGGGGGGGGGGGCAGGAAAAAGGAGTGGAAACAAGGTAGAAAAAGTGAAAAGGCAGGCAACTGAAAGTACGGTAAAGTGTGATACAATCGCGGAGGAGAGGAGAGACGGGTTATTACGCGTAGGGAGAAAAGTAGGAAAACGAAGGACAAGGAAATAAAAGCAAACAATGGTACGGAAAAGACAGCAGATATAGGACAAGGAATAAAAAGACAACCAAAGGATAGGGAAAGGCAAATTATGAGAAGGAGCAGACGACTGGAGGCTGAACTCACCTGTGGTTGGGTTAAAAATGCTCTGCAGTCTTCTGGAGTTTCGTCCCCTTACATATCTGTGGGAGGAAAAAATGACTGAAGTTACTTCCTTGATTTTGAGCTTTTATTAATGAAATAATGCCCGGGTGAAAATGTCAGCAAAACACAGGTAACGTTCAGAGGACGTTATCATTTATGGTGAACTGGGAAAACACACACACACACACACACATACACACACACACACACACACACACACACACACACACACAAAGCAGTATATAATTTGAAACGAAATCCTTTCTAACCTCTCTACCCCATAGAGACAGTATTCATCTTACCTGTACTGAAGATAAACTGCATGGAAAAAAAGGGGAAGAAGCACAAGCTGAAACAGGGCTGCTTTGACCTTACTCTGCCATCTGTCTCTTGTTACACCCAATCATACATCGGCCTGTGCCGTCTGACCAACACTGTAAACGTTTTCACGACTGGTGTGAAGTAAACGCGGCGTTTTCCTGAAGAATGAGTGCGGGTGCCTCAGTGATGATGATCCGAAAGTAGTTTGTGTGGACCATGACTCTAATGAAGGTTTGTTTTGTACGTTGGGAATGTTGCTTTTGGATTCCAAGTTGGTGTTCATTCATACTGTACAGAAAGGCAAAGGGAGTAGATGTACATCTGAGGTTTGTGATGGTGAAGTCCCCCACGTCATGTACATCAAGGTTGAATTCATCCCCTATTCTCACCCCATCCATTAGCACCCCCATCCCCTCCACCCTAGGTTTTTTCTATTTTCTTGCCCCATTTTCTGTGCTACTTCGGTGCCATTGCCCCTCATGCTTCTCACTCCGGGTCTCCGTCCACAGCAAGACTGTGGCTTGTCCCACACTTCTCACTCCGGGTCTCCGTCCACAACACTGTGGGTTGTCCCACGCTTCTCACACTCCGGGTCTCCGTCCCACAACACTGTGGGTTGTCCCACGCTTCTCATTCCGGCTCTCCGTCCACAGCAACACTGTGGGTTGTCCCACGCTTCTCATTCCGGCTCTCCGTCCACAGCAACACTGTGGCTTGTCCCACGCTTCTCACTCCGGCTCTCCGTCCACAGCAACACTGTGGCTTGTCCCACGCTTCTCACTCCGGCTCTCCGTCCACAGCAACACTGTGGCTTGTCCCACGCTTCTCACTCCGGCTCTCCGTCCACAGCAACACACTGTGGCTTGTCCCACGCTTCTCACTCCGGCTCTCCGTCCACAGCAACACTGTGGCTTGTCCCACGCTTCTCACTCCGGCTCTCCGTCCACAGCAACACTGTGGCTTGTCCCACTACAGCCCCGACATGAGCAATCCAGGAAGACCAGTGCAGGTCAAGTCCTCAAGAGGCAACCACCACCGGAGGCACTGCACTGCTTCAGAGTCACTCCGGCGGTTTTCAGCGGTACCGTTTTGATCCAATATTCGCAGGGCACCATCTACTGAGCACTCGACTGACGACAATAATTGCTTAGTCGATGAGCCAGCGTGAGTGAACGTGTTCCCACCCCCTCCCTCCCCTTCTTCACTCCCTCCCCCCTCCTCTTCCTCCAGACGGCGCCATTACGTCCGTCCAACGACAGTCCCCATGAACTCTACGACAACGGCAATCTTGACACGCACTCACCAAGGGCACAGACGTGAGAGGAAATCGAAACGAAGTTCCCCATGACAGCAAGGCATGAAGGGCCACAGAATTTGAACTTTTTTTTTTTTTTTTTTTTTTTTTTGTATGTTGATCGATGAGATGAGAATGACGAAGATAATGCTATGAAGTTCCATTCTGTTCAGAGACTGCATTACAAGGCTGTGCTCTATGCTTACTTCCACAATAACATTATATGCCAGCGTCAACCAGGCCCGAAAGATAGACAACCTGCAGTGTTGATCAGGAACTTTGAGCAGCACTGTCAGAGATACACTGGTGATGTGGATGGCACTCTGCCATGTAGTTCCAGTCTTCACAAACGGGGCCATAACAAACTTGATTCTGGGCAGGGCCAGCCAGGACAGAAAAATCCCACAAACGGCTCTGATGGGAATGGAACCCACAACCTCCCAGCCGGGAATCCAAGACACTAACCACTACGCCACAGTGGCTGCTCAGGTTTTACATGGTGCCTGGCTGGCCTAGTGGGCACAGGATCCTGGGTTTGGTCCCTCTAGGAGACAGTCAATTTAGAGATAGTCTCCTCTGATTTGAAAATTTGTGTGGTCTCCCACTCGCTCCGAGTCTGATCATTCCTCAAACCGAGATCCTGTGTGTGAACGCACGCTTTTACACAACAACAACATCATACATTACCTTCTGCATCACAACAACCACCACCATCAACAACAACAATCCCCTCGCTTACACATTAAATTCTGCTCCATCCATCGTGTATCGGGGAAAATACTGTAGATGACCATGGTGAATCTCAAAGTTCTAACTGAAAAAGAAGAAGATGAAGAAGACTCTGAAATCTTGGACGATTTGCCGGTTACATGTTAACTGCCATAAACATCGATTTCTACGACGTATTGAACTACAATGGTGGTGCCTTTCCTCAAACGATGACCTTACCTCGGTAACCCGTCTGGCAAATAATAACAATCATCTATCAGTTCAGTAAACGAATAAAATAAAGAACGGGAAAAAGACGTATTAAAGTGACGATATGTATAACATAACATGTCAAACCTGTCTGTCTGTCTGTGTTTCTCTGTCTGTCTGTGTCTCTTTTTCCCCTTCTTTCTTTCATGTCACATCTACAGTTTTTCTGCCTAGTTTCTGTGCAGTCTTCGTTGTAGGAAATAGTTTTAAAACGTTTCTCTTGTTCCAATTTGTAACATGCCAGATTTTCTGATGCAACTAGAAGCGAGACTTTAAACTGTGTGCAACATGGACGCCAGCCGTCCGCGGTCCTGTCTACTTGTCAGTGGGCCTTTCATGTGGCAGAGAGGGAGGAACGCGCCATGGTTTTACCACAATTATTTATCTGCTTTTTCGTTTGTTTGTTTAAAGGATCTGAGGGCAATTAATCAAGCGGAAGTGACGCCCTCGGCGTGACTTAGTTTTATAGGCAATGAAAATATTCTTAGTTTAAATGACATGTCATGAACTGATGCCAATAACTGTGCGTGTAAATGTGCGCTGTGAGTGGTTGTCCTTGTTATAGTTGTTGTTATTTGCTTGGTTGTTATTGTTGTTATTGCTGTTGCCGTTGTGGTTTGTTTCGCTGGTGCCGTATTTTTGTTGTTGCTGTTATTTGTTTGGTTGTTGTTATTGCTGTTGCTGCTGTTCTTTGTTTCGTTTTGTTGGTGTTATTGTTGTTGTTGCTGTTGTTTATTTGGCTGCTGTTGTGTGTGTTTCGCTGTTGTTACTGCTGCTGTTGTTTGTTTCGTTGTTGCTACTGTTGTTGCTGTTGTTGTTTGTTGGTTCCTACTGTTACTGTTGTTGTTGCTTTATTGGTTGTTGCTGCTGTTTGTGTTGTTGTTGCATGTTTGGCTGCTGTTGTTGTTGTTGCTATTGTTTGTTTGGTGGTTGTTGTTATTGTTATCACTGCTATTGTTATTGTTGTTGTTATTGTTTGGTTGGCTGTTGCTGTTGTTGTTGCTGTTTGTTGTTTCGTTGTTGCTGTTTTCATTGCTGCTGTTTGTTTGATTGTCGTTATTGTTGTTGTTGCTGTTGTTTGGTTGTCGCAATTATTTTTGTTGTTTGTGTTGTTTGTTTCGTTGCTGTTGTTTGTTTGGTTGTTGTTGTTATTGAAATTGCTGCTGCTTGTTTGGTTGTCGTTTTTTGTTGTTGTTATATTGCTGTTGTTTGGTTGTTGTTGCTGCTGTTGTTTGTTTTGATTGTTGTTGGTGTGGTTG
>JADBJO010014488.1:0-2500 GCA_016801955.1 Conus betulinus
CCCTTCCTTCAGTAGGCTCCATAAAAACTTTGTTCAGAGATGTTCCACCTGACGTGATCTTTGATATAATGAAAGAGATTACAGAGGAAACGTTTTTACCAAAATGTCGGGTGTGGTTTTAGAAAATGTATTTCAAAGGGTTGTGTGAATGAATGACTTGTGAGTTGACTACAACGCGGTGACCGACCTGATATAGCCCTATGCAGTCGGCTGGGCTATAAGCAACATTACCTTACCTTTCTCCCTTCTCTTTCCTTCCTCCTTTCCTTCTTTCTTTCTGTCTTCCTTCCTTTCTTTCTTTCCTTTAATGATACAGGAATTTTGACAGCAATGAATGGGGCAAACCTGTGTGAAAAATACTTAACCTTAAAGGTGGCTCTTTCCTCTGTCTGCCTGAGTATCACTGATGAGCGAGCTTAAGTCTGATACACTCCAAGGTACACAAATCAAATCACTAACACCAGTATACACTGGAGGATAATAACAGTGTCTGCTCAATCATGATGTGATCACCGTGGCTTTCAGTCCCCAGCTTAGAGGGAAACAACAGACTTTATAGCCAGCATTGAGGCAGGAATACCTTCATTAAAGGAAATGTTCGAAATGGACTGGCAAAGAACGTCTCTGTGATGACGAGGAGAAGAAGAATTTTTTTTTCGTTCAAAGATTTGTTCACAGAAAACACAGAGACTCACAACGCTGGGATCAGCACGACTTTCTAAGCGATGTGAGCCGCATTGTTGCTGTGACTGGCCATGGGGTCTTGCCTGTTACAAAGGCCTGTGGTGGCACTGGTCAAAACACCACAATCAACAGTGACATCAAGACCCGCCACAGCCTCCTTGGAGTCTGCAGCAGCAACAAGATCCCAGTGGCTGTACATCAAAACGAGACACTGATGTCATGTTTCATGTCGTCCCTAAGAAGACAAGCAGGAATGCTTTTGTTTAAAGGAGAAAAAAAAAGAAAACAGCACCAACAGCAACAGCAACAACAACAAACAACAACAACAACAACACACACACACACACACACACACACACACACACACACACACACACGTAGAATTGTACAATTTGTCAACAATTTCAACAGCAGATTCAAACCTCAAATTTTATGTAAATGATATTGCAAGTCCTTGTCAAACCCATTAAGAACGATTTACACGTATTCTTCTCTCTCTCTCTCTCTCTCTCTCTCTCTCTCCTCTCTCTCTCTCTCTCTCTCTCTCTCTCTCTCTCTGGCTCCTCTCTCTCTCTCTCTCTCTCTCTCCTCTCTCTCTCTCTCTCTCTCTCTCCTCTCTCTCTCTCTCTCCTCTCTCTCTCTCTCTCTCTCTCTCTCCCCTTGTCCCTTGTCTGCCAGCAAGTCGAACTGTCTTCAGCTCTGGTATAATTTTGTCTGTTCTTTCGGTTGAACTACCATCGAGTGTAGAACACATGGTGTACGCCTCGCTGCGACAGATGGTGTTACCATTTTTCAAAATTGAAGGTAGGAAAAAACCATACTGTTGTCATCCTTACACTAAAAACAATGTCCGACCGTTCCCCTGCCATAAAAGCCTTAGCGCAAACTGCTGTGTTGAGGAGGAAATGTGCATCACAGATCAGCAGGGACAGGAGAAGGGGCCGAACAACACAGAAATCAAAAGGCTAGTGAACGTATTTTTTACTCCGTCCAGTCTGTGCCTGACCAAAGCCACCTAGTTTGTTCTACAAAACCGACAAGAGTGAAAACAAGACTGGAGTGTCATGTGCAGACATCTCTCAGTTTTCTGACCCCCCGACCCCCCCCCCCCCCCCCCCCCCCCCCCCCCCCCCCCCCCCCCCCCCCTCTTCTCGTCTGTACGTTTTGCCTGCACGAAGTGCACAGTCCGGCAATGGAACACAGCACATCCTTGGCACAGTGTGACGTAGACAGTGAAAAAGTAACTTTTCTCTGAAAAATTACAATTCTCATATGACATTGGCGTTGACAAAGAAAGCGATTGTAGTGAGTGTGTGGAATTTTCTGAAAGACGATGTGAACACATTCCGTCGGTAACTACAACACAGACTTCCAGACAACATGACGCTGACGCCTTCGTTACAGATGAAATCTGTGTTTGACAGACTGCGCTTGTGATAATGGAGATTCTTTTGATCTTATTGAATCACATACAGCCCATCCAGACAATACCACAATAAGAGACATTGTGTCGTATTTAGAAGAAATGTCAAGGAAAATGGATGACCGCTTTGGTGTCTTGAAGGAACAGGTGGTAGGAAGCGCAACACAAAGCACAGGGGTTGAAAAAGAAAACTTGGCTCTCCACCATGGCAGCTGCGTTCTTGGATCTGTTGATGAACTTTTTTAAAACCCTGATTAACTGTTATTATGTCCATTGCTGACGACTGAATTCTGTGCTTTTCCGTGATCTGGACTCCTCTTCACGATGGACTTTCTTGTAATGTCATCAGTCATGCTTACTTCTGATGTTTGTGTATGCACAGTCCCTGTCCCC
>JADBJO010014488.1:7500-10000 GCA_016801955.1 Conus betulinus
TTAGTTACTGCCCTCTGAGCTCTGTTTTTTTTCTAACACAAGAGGATAGAGCGCGCACACACACACACACACACACACACACACACACACACACACACACACACACACACACACACACACACACGCACGCACGCACGCACGCACGCATGCACGCACGCACGCACGCACGCTCACGCGTGCTCACACACACAGACGCACACACACACACACACGCGCGCGCGCGCGCACACACACACCCACCCACCCACCCACCCCACACACACACACACACACACACACACACACACACACACACGCACGCACGCACGCACGCACGCGCAGACACACACATACACACATGTACCCCAGAATGAAATGCATTGATAAAATGAAAATTGTTTTAATATGCCTAACTCAAATTCTGAAGAACCGAACACTTGTTTTGAAAATAGATCAACCACAAACTGAGAAAAAAAAAAGCTTTTGCATATCAACATTTATGCAGAAATATTGCATGAACATGATCAAAGTAATGTTTAGGAATGCCAAAGTTCAAATGTTCTTTGTCGAAGAAAAACGTTGTAGACCAGGGCACAAATAGTATTGGTTCTTTGATAAATCAAACACTAAATTGCAATGTCACAGAACACGAAATACTTGAGGTTCTAAGAGCTTTGAAGATTAACAGAGTTTCTTGACCAGTTGGTTTGATCAGGGAACTCGGTAAAAACTCTAATTCGCATGTCATGTTGTTAAAGAAAAAAGGTTTCCAAAAATGTTCAGAATTGCCGTCTTACACCTTGCATACGAAAGGGGAAATCAGTTGCCCTGACGCCTTTGGATAAGTGTCTTAACACAGGGACACAAAACAATAAAATCATAAATGAAGCACAAGATCATTTTGTCACAATTTTAGTACAATCGATCATGTTTTCACCCTTTTATATTTAATTCAGAACCAACTCCTCTGCCAATGCAAACTTAAGGTTACTTTTTAGACTTAAAGAAAAATGTTTTGGTTTGGTCGATAGAAAAGTAGATGGTGACTTAACGGATATGTTTGTGTCCTCTTGGAGTAAAGCAAGTTGAAGGATGCAAGCACCTTTCATGTTGCCTTTCTGATTTTACAAGAGCCTTGGAATTGGTCGATAGAAAAGCAGGCAGTGAGTGATTTGACAGACGCATTCTGGTGTCCTCGCAGAGTAGAACAAAGTGAGGCATTATTACAGACTTGCTGTCCTTTCTGCTCACTGAGCTGGCTAACGATGTCCAAACTTCAGGGAAGCACAGCATCAAGTTGTCTCCAGATGATATTTTAAAGATATCTATGCTATCGTTTGCTGGGACATGGAGTATATTCGCCGCTTATACAATCCTTGAAAGTTGCATATTCTGTGCTTAATAGATGTGTCAACTTGAACATCAGGACGCCTAATAGTCTGAGTTATGCAGACAGAAGATGGAATCTTCGTTGTGTAAGTACTTAATTCAAATGTATGAAATGCTGGTTTAGATTAACAAGAAACCCTGCACAGTCACTCCCCAATAAATTGTATTAAGGATTTAAATGATGAGCTCTGTAACAACAAAATGATTTGGTTCCTAATGTTTATTTTTTCATATCATACCAGTATGGGTTTAGCATGTGTGTGTGTCAGTGCGTGTGTGTGTGTGTGTGTGTGTGTGCGGTGTGTGTGTGTGTGTGTGTGTGTGTGTGTGTGTGTGTGTGTGTGTGTGTGTGTGTGTGTGTGTGTGTGTGTGTGTGTAAGTGTGTGTGTGTGTGTGTGTGTGTGTGTGTGTGTGTGTGTGTGTGTGTGTGAGAGAGAGAGAGAGAGAGAGAGAAAGAGAGAGAGAGAGAGAACAATGAACAATATGAACAATGCATAATATTTTAATATCTACAGGCCACTTGCCTTTAGAAGGGCCAACGTCATACATGAACACGTATAGACCGAAAGTACTGGCATATTGAGGCATAAATGGTACAACTTATATAAAGAAACGGGCTTGATATCCTTCGGTATTTTAACATTGTGCGTTCTCATCATTACATTTTCTTTTGCGAATGGCATAAAACAAATACAATATGCAACGCATATAAACGTAATCCCAGTTTAGATCTATCTTGAATACGCGTGTAAAAAAAAACAAACAAACAAACAAACGAACACAAAAAAACCCGTCACAATCAAACTTGCGTCATAATAAAAAAAAAACCGTCACAATCAAACATGCGTCATAATGTATGTCGTCACTGAGATAAGAAATCGGCTATTCTGGTTAAAAGTAAAACATCGGGCATCATCCATGACCTATAATGAACCTACCAACAAATTTTTAGAAAGATCGGCCCAGAAGTTTTGTCTGGAGCGTGTGGAACACATTTTGACCATGGACAGACAGACAGAAAACACACAGACACACAGACAGAATTTCTTCGTTCCCATTGTAAAGTTCTCTCTGTTCTATAAGAACTGGGAGTACAATACAGAGATTTTTCCGATTGTTTTCTGCTCATCCG
>JADBJO010014488.1:15000-17500 GCA_016801955.1 Conus betulinus
TGGTGCCTCTTGTCTTGTGGGGACGTGGAGAGTAACCCAGGTCCACAATGGATGCAGGGGAGTAACCAGTATCATTATAACCATGACCACAACTATGCTCCTGAACCAGTGCTTTGCACAAACCCTGCCCACCAAAGCGAACTTCACAGAAATCTGTTTCTCCTTGGCAGGGTACCAAATGCAGTCTCCTTCTGCGACTGAGAATGGAGTAGATAAACTACAGTCATGGTGCGAAGTTTTTCAAAGAGAAAACGCCCAACTGAGGGAGGAAATACACCACCTTTCTAATCTGTTCACGGGCTCTATGAACAATGTAGGAGTTTACTGCATTTGAAAGACTGGTTCACTGATGCGGTGCAAAAGATGGAGAACCAAATTGACAAGGTTGAATCCTTCTCACGTCAAAACAACCTCAGGTTCTTGAATGTTCTGGAGAACGAAAACGAGAACGACCAGGAGTGCTTGACAAAAGTGGTTCAAACTGCTCAACAGATACTTTCCCATAAAAAAATGGTCAGAAGACGATGTGGACAATGCTACATCGTCTCGGCCAGAGAAACAGAAATCACAGATACTTTCGTCCTATCATTGTCCGACTCTTCAGCTGGCGAAATAAGCTTACCATCCTGAGGGCCAGAGAATGTAGAAGAGATCTGGGAATTGTGAAGGAATCCGTATCGCCTCTGACCTTACTGACCGTCAAAATCAGATTGTGAGGGAAGAGAGAAATGCGGGAAGACATGTTTATGTACAAAAAGGACGACTAGTTTACAACAGAGAGAATCTGCGACATCGTGCTAAGACCAGCAGATTGAGAACTATGGACTACAGGGAGTCAACACAGACCAATACAAATCTGTTTGACACAATTGATTGTGGCCAGCCAGCCCACTCTGAAGGATACTGTGAGCCATTGAATCGCCGTGATTCTACGCCGCTAGTTCCAGAGCTCAAATTTCATCGCACCCAGATACAGCAACCTCCCAGCAACAACCCAAGTAGTCTCCCCTGGACAGCAGATATGAGAGCGTTCCCAGGGCTTCAAACCAACCACAAACAAGCACGCCCAAACACTGCCGAATCTAGAAAGCAGGGGACCACGTTCGAGAATCCAGACCCTAAGCCTAGTTGGTCCAGCTTCGTGATGAGCACCACAATATCTCAGAGAAACTCTTTTCCCCATCAACACTAATTCTGAACTGCCTCAACCCCAACGTCAACCACGTACCAAGACAGTGATTGACAAATGGGGACTGAGATTGTGTCCAGTATCAGATGAAAGAAATGATCTGCAGATTCCTGACAAAGAACCTGATTGCCCAGACTCCACAATTCCCAAGGCAATAGAAGTAATTCCTTTAGGCAGTGCAGCAGCTCCTTCTGACACAACACCACATGGTAACCATTCTTCCGTTTTATGCACACACCCAGCCAAACCCCAGCCCTGTGTCTTCCAGCCTTTTGACTACATGCCTTCCTATGCGATCTGACCCAATGCAGCGTCCCCAAGAAACCATTCTTGGTCTTGACCCAGTGCCTAACGATGAGAAGCGGTCCCCTCTCCACCCTGCCATACCCAGTGACGTGGAAAGCCAGACACCAGATAACACCTGTCTCGCCGACCTCTCAGTAGACAGTCACATAGAATCCCAGCTCGAGAGTCCTGTTTATCCATGCTGTGAGAAATCGCCGGATAACAGGCCATTGTCAGGCATCAATGCTGGTGTTTTTTCCTGTTCCTGGACATCCCAAACCCAAAATGAAGAACGCCAGTGTAACTCATGTCAATGAAACCACTAATCCCCCCCCCCCCCCCCCCAAAGCTCCAGTTACACGCAGCCAAAATAAAAACAAACTAACTAGACTCAATGAAAGAAGCAAACAGACAAGACTGACAGGAGAAATTCACTGTGATGAACCCAGTCAACACTCCAGTTTACAATGCTGGTAAATAGCAATGTGGCCGGCCCGTTACAGTCAATGACCATCCTGATAGAGTGGTGGAGAGCCTGTCAATTGTGTCTTGGAACATTGATGGTCTAGCTAGCAAACTTGTTGACTCGGACTTTACTAATTTTGTTCAAAGTTTTGATGTCATATGCCTTATTGAAACATTTCTTTATGAGTCCTTTGATTTAGATCATCATCACTTTAGAAATTTGACAAATTTAGAACTAAAGCACTTATGGGTCGCAGATCTGGTGGACTTGTGTTACTAATCAACAAAATATTTAATAAATCTATTAAATTTATAGAAGTTTCAATCGATCATGTTATTTGTGTAAAAGCGTCTAAGGATATGCTAAAAGTTGACCGTGACATTTTGTTTATTTTTGTCTATATTCCACCAACAGGTTCTGTGTGTTTTACCAATCATCAAATTCTGTGTGTCACATTGAAGCTTTAGAAAATTGTATCATGGACTTAAGCAATCGTTTCCCACAGGCTCAAATAGTATGTAGTGGAGATTTTGATGCTAGAACAGCAGACCTCCAGCTTT
>JADBJO010014488.1:22500-27500 GCA_016801955.1 Conus betulinus
AGATGAGGCATGGGTGGAAAACTACTGAGGAAGGTGTGAATGGAAGTGGAAGTCAGATTCAGCTTCTCTATGCGGTGAAAAGGTAAGAAGACTTGAAGATCAAGCACTGTGAGTGTGGTATGTGACAGGTCTATGGATGTGAGTCTGTTCTGCTTGTCCGTGAATGGCTGGTCCAGGAAGAGATAGGTCAGAGGGTTTTTAGACAGCAGCAGTATTCCTAAATGTTCAAGATCGAGGAAAGGTGCCAAGCTGACTTGTGTCAGTTTGTTGTGACTGAGATCAAGATATTTTAGATTCGGGAATGTCATATTAGGGATGTGGGTAATAGAACACCGGACAAAGAGGACGTGAATGAGATATATATTGTTGCTGACATCAGACAGTGTCATGCCAGAACCTGTGGCATCCAGGTAACGGAGCTGAGGGAAGAGTGCTGCAAGGAATGGCTGACCACACTGAAATGTGTAGCCTTGACACTGGCAGTGTAATGGACACGTCACGTTACACAGTAATTCATCGTCATGCAATGGGCAGTGAGACCATCCATCACATAAATCATCACTGTGCAAACATACAGTGGAAGTTCTGCATCGAAACAGACCAGGGCATGTCATGTTCGCACACCCCTCTTCGTCCTGGTGGTCAAGACAGTCATACATTTCATTGCACCGTGTGTAGACAGGCAGGCAGTCATTGAACTCACCAGGACAACGGTAGTGACTAGCAGGACAAGAGTCGTTCGGTTTCATTGAATACATTGAATATGAGCTGAACTCTGTCTCAGAATTCAAATCGATAAGAACAGGGGATGAATAGAGTTTTATCTTCACGCGCAGCCTGCTTGCAACGTTAACTGGACAGGAAAGTTCGTCTGATTCATCCCAGCAATCGAACAGTTGGTTGCACACTCTGATATGTGGCACACACTGACCACTGGAACACGTAAATGTGTTCACACATGGATGATGATCACAGAAAGATTCATCAGCGCTATCCTGACATTCTGATACAAAGTTACACACCAGGGTGTATGCTAACACACACGTTCATCACTGCAGGTAAATAAAGGTGTTAAGGCGACGTGGTGATCTGGTGAGTAAGCGTTTCTGTTTACGTCAGAAAAGTGGTGAACAAAGGTGCAGGATGTATCAGTTTGACAAAATTCTTTGTACAAATTATGGTCACACAGGAACAACGTGTATGTCATATGGCCCTCATGGCATATAGTCATAGAGTGTGGCCTCATTGGAGAGAGCGAGTTAAACACAATATCTTTGAAGGAGGCAACCTTGCATAACATGTACTTTTATTGAATGTAGAAGTACAACATTGTATTAACATGTTTTGAAGATGCAATCAACTCGTTACAAATTTTGAATTAAACATCACATATGAATCATATTTCAGAGCATGATAAAGCACTGTTTTGCCTTCACTGATCACAATTTGCTTATACATTGAGCGCAGAGGCGTTTTGAAGATGGATATGTTCACGGAATAGAATGCTACGTTTTTGCATGTTCTCATTCTTTGAAGACCATAATTAAGTTATGCACGCAGGTAGGAGAGGTCAGTGTACCTCCCAGTGAAACGCAGTAGTCAGTAGTTGTTTCGTTGAGGTCCCGTTTTACAACTGTCATTGAGAAATTTGCACAAGGTTTTATAAACGTTAAACGGCCTCTACATGACCAGTCCAGTGTGTAAACTTGATCAAGACTGACGGAACAAAACTCTGCTTCTTTGAATAAATATTGAGATAATTTTCTCAATGTTCACACTCGCCAAAGCATGCAAACATTGACAACATAGTTTTATATTGGTTTACATGTTCCCAGTGGGTCTACTGCTTTTAGGTAAATGTCGTAAAACGTTTCTAAAACATTCTAGTCAAAATCTAACATTAATGAAACAAGTGTGAATATGGGAGTGACAATTTCCATTGAACTCGTTTGAAGACAAATGTTTTAAACATGCTTTGAAGACGTTCACATTCTCGTCCTCGTGATGTTGTTGAATGGTCTGGGTTTTTTTCCCCCACTAAACAAACGTTTGGTTTTACCTTTCCATTTTACAGATGATGCAGTGTAGTGCAAATAATATATTAAAACGTGGTAGCTGATCATTTTGTTTTTGTTTGTGTGTAACAATCATCGCAGGAAATATATAGAAAACATAAGAAAATTATGCTGGTTGGCAGGTCTCGTTCAAATGAAACAAACTATTTATTTAAATCATACTATCAATAGAGTCTGAGTAGCATCTGAAACTTAAATAATTCTCAGCTTGACAGCTTTTTAATCAGGGACAGAACTTCACATATATCAAACCATATTACTCTGGAAACATTGTCACTTTGCCACTTCACGGTGGACAGCTTTCGTATCAGGTCTGAAGATGATATTTTTGTCTGTTTTTTTTTTTTCATCTCTCTTCAATGGAAATCTGTAATTAGGTTTAAATACGTAACTAATTATCTTATACCGATCATGTGTGCCCTTACAGCTTATAACAAAACATAATAGTTTTGATGTTTTTTTGATGATAGTTTTTGATGTTTAGTCTAGTAGCCATTAAGTTTTGATGTTGCCACCATTTTTTTTGTCCCTAAGTGGTTTCATAATCCATCATGGTTTGTCAGGTGTCCAAGAGGAGAGGTGGTAGCAACCCAAAAGCATGACAAATACGAGTGCAAAAAAAAATGACAACGATATATATATATATATTTCCCTTCCAACAACCTCCCCCCCTTCCCCCTCGCCCTCTCTCTTGTGCGCGCAAGCGGTTTCTCTCTCTCTCTCTCTCTCTCTCTCTCTCGCTCTCTCTCTCTCTCTCCCTCTGTCTTTCCTACCCCTATTTTTTTCTCGTGTTTCCCCGTAGCTTACTACCCTTCCACCGTTGTATTTTCTCTAAACATTGGAACTGTGGTGAACTGTTTTTTTTTAAAAAAAAGTGTGAACGGAGGCTGCTACATGCAATTCAGCATTAAAGTCCCTTGAGGAAGGCCAGAAGGTCGAAATATTGGGAAATATTTTACGTGATTGTTGTTTACTTCTCTTTGTTTGGATATATATATATATATATATATATATATATATATATATATATATATATATATATATATCATACATATCGTATGTTCAATCGTTTGTTCTTCTTTTTGTTTTCGCTTTTATGAATCTAGATTACAGAATGTTGCATTTGTGCCAAAGTGAGACTCAGTGGATTCACATTTCCCTGATACAACGTGTTGTGCAAGCTTCTGTCAAAGTTGATGAATTAGCCATGTTTACATGGTTGATTAGGGCAAGATATCTCCATTACAAATACCTAAAAGCTGCCTATCCATTCTGAACCAGACTGTTACAAAAATCTAGGCATTGAGCAGTGAGAAGCTCAAACAGATGTAAACTGCTTCATGATACGCCATGTCGCCTCCCATTGGGTGAAAGGAGAGGTTGTCCATACCAAGAGTCCTCCATCTGAAGAAAAATCGCATGATTTGGTTAGATTTACAAAACCTAAAAAGAAAGATCAGGATTTCCAATCGCATACGTCAACCTATCCAGATCCATGAAACTGTTCTAGCTTATTCCAAAGGAGAATAATGAATTGCTTTTCTGACTGAACTGGATGAAAATTTCAACTTTCTAATGAGGAATCTATGTATGCAGCCATCCAGTGCTGATCATGTGAGACTTTTACAGTTGATGGACGATACTGAAGCTCAATACCAATATCCAAAATAGGGGATAGGGTAACCACCACCACGCACAAGCCAAGGCCACAAAGGGTATTCATAGGCTGCCAGATTTCTTCATATTAACACACTATGTTAACATATACAACATGTAAGGAAAGTAAAAACTCACACTGAAACATTAACAAATATGGGATGAATATCACCGTTTCAATGGAAATCTATACTGTATAAGCAAAATTAGTATTGCAAATATCAGTGACTCTTTGATGAGTTTTCAACTGGAAACGCATTTCGCTAACGATCCC
This sequence comes from Conus betulinus, assembly GCA_016801955.1. Lineage (NCBI taxonomy): Eukaryota > Metazoa > Mollusca > Gastropoda > Neogastropoda > Conidae > Conus > Conus betulinus. Next base: position 26,506 of record JADBJO010014488.1, read on the forward strand.
ATATATATGTATATAACTGAGAGACTGAGAGAGAGAGAGAGAGAGAGAGAGAGAGAGAGAGAGAGAGAGAGATATCTCGCTCTCTGGGACGCCTATGGTACACGAAGTTGAGTGACATGCTTTTTTGAGCTCTCTGCTGCTTTTTTTTTTTGTTTTTCTTCCAGTTGTGTGTAGTTTGTGTTTTGTCAGTTGGCAGTGACTTTTATGGCAGACTGTGCCTGCTGCATCGCTGACCTTTAGGTATGTGTGTGGTGTATTTGCATATGTTTTCGTAGCTTCATGTTGAAACGTATGAAATTTAAATCCGCCATGAAAATGTCTGTGCTGAAGTTGAGATCGCGCATGGCCGATGTAACTCTACGTCTCTGTTACTGTCTCTGTTCTGCTATGGAAATTTGCTCCAAAGGTGTGGTGACGTGGAGCTGAATCCAGGACCTCTCACTAGTCCAACAACAAGCGGCAAACCCTTCTATAGAGCGCCTTAAATGCCCGTAGAGACAGTACTCATGGACATGTCTCTATCCCCGCTGTCTCTGTGGTTCCATCCGATCCCACTCTGGAAGACGTTGAGACTATTTTGAATGATCTAACTGGTGAATTTGATCGGCACGGAGAGGACATGAGGGACGTGGAAAAATGTGTGCAAATCTGCAGGACGAAATGTCTGGTGTAAAACAGGAAATGTCCGCCTTGAAACAGGACAATGACGAGATGAAGAAAGAGAACACGAGACTCGCCACTAGGGTGGAATCCTTGGACAGGCAAATAGACGATCTAGAAAGGAGATCGAAGAGAAACAACATAATCATCCATGGTATCTCTCGTAAAGTCGGTGAGTCTTTGCAAGAATGTGAAGAGCTGGTGCAAGACATAACAGATACGCTGTAACTTTCAAAAGACATTCGTTTCAACCGTGTGCACCATCTGAATTCAAAATCGAACTCCAAATGACTTTTCTAGCATCAGCAGAATCTTTTTTAACTAAAGTGTAAACA
>JADBJO010014488.1:32500-47439 GCA_016801955.1 Conus betulinus
TCTCTCTCTCTCTCTCTCTCTCTCTCTCTCTCTCTCTCTCGTCACACACACACACACACACACACACACACACACACACACACACACACACACACACACACACACACCTTGTCAATAAGAATCAAGGATACTGCAAACCATTAAATCCACTGTAACAAGTTCAGTTTAGTTCCACATTTCTACGCTCTTTGTTTAAGGTTTTAAAGATAAGGGATTGTTTTGGGTGGAATTCTGTCAAGAGTTGCACAAGATAAACGAAATGAAATCCGCTTCATGGCGAGTCAATACTCTGCATAAGAAGTCAACATTCTCTGTAGGATATTGAATGGAAATATGCGGAAGTCTCACACGGTTCGTGTTTTTTTTTTTCTAGAAAAGAATAAACCAAGGAGTCAAATGACCATGCAGTAAATATTCTCCATATCACTGACAAGTGAAGGCTTGATGCTCAGCGACTGTTATCGTTTTCTACGCACGCAAATGCTATTAAAGTATGACTGGGTATTTTTTGTTTTGATAATGAAAAGCTATGTTTGTATCGGTGCAGTCACAAAGCTTATTAAATACTGAAAAACGTTCAATGTGTTTTCTCTATGTGAATTACATGTTGGTCTCTTTATCGTGTTGTTCTGATTAGCACACTTTCCACTGCTGGTTGTAGCTAACAGCAAGTAAACTCGAGCTGGTGACAGGAGGAGGATGATAGCTGATAGCCAGTGATATCAAATGATGGAGATAGTCAAATTTCTTCCTACAGGTCTATGGTTCTGTCTTCTTATTTGTCCATGAAGAGATGTAACTGAAGACAGAATGCGTTGTTGTGTCATGTACACCGTATTGCGCACACCTGTTTGAAAAATGTTTCCTCTTTTAATTCATCATTAAAAGCTACTGTAGACTCTAGCTCAAGAGGATGTTCAGTAAACCTTGAATTAACATTAGTAAGTGTCCCTTATGTAAAAGGTTCATAATGCAGACGAAGTCAAAACTACATAGAAAGTGTTCATGCTTCCACTCACACTCCCTGAGAGGGTTAGTGATTCGGTTAACAAGTTACCTTACCTGACAGGTTTTAGCAGTGTCAGTTAAGAATGCAGTGCAAGTAAAGCATGATTTTGGCTTGACTGCAAGAAAAGTATGATTTTTACATCTGATAGGATAACAGTGCTCACTGGCTGTCACACTGAACTGGCTGGCTAAGATAGAAGTCAGTGTCAGCAGAGGTGTTCGCGAGAGAAATTGGCCTCAACTGTTTTTATATTTCATAGGAGCTGTTTTTTAGAGATGCTATATGGGAGTCATCCTCACCTCTGTAGTACAACGTGTAATTGTACATCAAGGCATTAAATTGCCAGTATATGCCTAAACGTGGAAAGGAAATCGTAAGCATAAAAATAACATGTTTCCCGATGATTTTGGAAGCACACAAAAAGCAGAAAGAAATAATATCTAAAAGTTGAAAATGATTATTAAATAAAGTCTCGTTTTTCTCTGTTGCAGGGATTTTCCTCCGTCAAAAATAGTTGCCCCCTAAGTCTTCTATATGACAACATAAAAAAGGATGAATTAGTGTAAGACAGTGGGGAAGTCTAAGGCTGGAAGAAAATGAATGAAATGGATACTGACTGACTGAGGTCTCAGTTAGGTTGGGTTGATTTAAGAGTGGAAGACTGTAACTACTAACTTGTGGCCTTAATGGGCAATGTCGGTGATTTGGTAATAGTATGGTCTGGTGACCAACTTGAAGAAATTGTATTTATGTGGCCTTGTTAGCGTCATCTGATAAAATCACTAGAGGTCTTGTTGCCCCGAAAATAAAGCCTGTAGAGCTTGTTATGTTGATTCATGTGTGCTAATCTGTCATGATGTGTTGTCGTGAGAAAGACAAAGTGGCGAACGAAATTTCAGAAGAAATTATTGAAACTTTATTGTAAATATTTCTGCAAGAAGAGACTAATAACATACACAAGAACTCCAAAGAGAAAATGCCTCTTAACTGCATCTTCTCTCTCGTCTCTCTGTCTGTCACTCCAATGGTAACTCACCCCCTTGTCCTGTTGGGACTTATTCACTGTCAGATGCTGGGCTATAATCAGATCATTGATAACTACACCACACAGCTTGAAAGATGTATGTAGCAATTCTAGCACATTCATCACAATGTCACATTTTTTTGGTCTTTTTTTTTTAAAAACAGTTATGCCAGACGGAAAAAGTGTAACTTCCATGAATCATTATGTAATTAGTGCGTAATCAGTTCATCCGACACTTTTTTGTGCATTGGTTGTGTTTTACACTCACTCCAAATTCTTTAACTTTTTCTGTATTTCTTCAGTTCAAAGGATGAACATTGGTATGGAATCAAATCTCCTGCAATTATACTAGGGTTTAGAACATTGTATATACATGCAGTTTGGCATAACTGTAGAAACTGTAACATACAAAGGTCCAAGTCCATCAAAATAAGTCATTACCAATACTTCGTGTCCTTTAGCCCTTATGGAATTCCACTTTACAGAAATAACACTGATATCTTAATGGTGTGTCATACATTTATCTATAAATTTGTATAGATGCTGGCATGTTGGAAGGTCGATTGGAGACAAACATCATAAATGCTATATAACTGCTGTTGATCTAATAGATCTGAATAGCATCTGCCCAGGTGTTGACTATCTCCTAACTCAGAACTACACAGACGACATGTTCCTGTGGGTCAATGCCTCAGACTGTGAAAACAATTTACCGCAGTTTACATCACACCAGGGTGTGGTGTATGGGATGTGTGAGGGTTCCACCTCTTTCTGTAAAATGTGTGTGCAGGGGCAGGGATGCCGGCCTGAGAGTTTATGTAAGACGTTTAGAATACGAATGTAATTCCAGTCAGTGGGAAGTGCACATAGGCTGCAGAGCTCGAACCTCTTGCTTGGGATGCAAAGTTAACTGCATGAGCCATTCTTTGGAAGAAACAGTCATTGATTTTAAAGAAAGTGACATATGTATATGCAACAACAAAAACTATCCCAAAATGAATTTGAATATTGAAAACATGGAATATTTTGATATAATTGTACAATATATCGCGGCATATTCTGGGTATATTACAGTGCCAGAACATGTACCTCGGCGACGTAAACGTGACAAACAATGCCATCTGAAGGTATCACAAAGATCTTTGTTATTACTTAGTATTCGTCAATCATGGCGTATTTCCTCTCATAAGACAGACTCTTATGGTTGTATGAGCGTAAGTTACAGAGAACCAAACGCAACTCGTCAACGTTCTGTAAGAATTGATACTAGAATTCATACCGGTGCTTATCTTCTTCTTGTATCATATGCTCGAATTGATTATCTAAACCAGCCTGGCTGTAAACCATCCTACCTTAAGGCGTATTTTTCTGTCATTTCTGAGAGTGATGGACCACTAAAACTCCCTGGTGGTTTGTTTAACTGTTCTACTGGTTATTACACTAGATTTCAGGATCATGTGCATTGTAATATTAAACCCGAGTGTGAAGATGGACGGGATGAAACAGAGCACTGTTCATTTAGTAGTCCTGGTTGTCGAGGGCTGGTGGCTTCACGTAACAAATGTTATGTATATGTGTGGATAATCTTGCTGCAGCGCTGATTTTAGATCCTCAGCAAAACGTCTCTGTCAAACAAGAAGTGGAAGAATTGCTTCTATAAAAACCAGAAATGAAAAACAAGACTCTCTGCATATATTTAAAAATTATTATATCTTTTATGTCATGATAGGTTTGGAATCAGGATGGCATGTCCAGCCTTTCATGTATAGCAAATATCGTATATGGGAAGACAACACTGTGATCTACTTTATGGATCATTTCCAGTTTCTATTATTATGTAGGCAGATTCACAGGTATGAGGACACCCTTAGGGTTTCATCTTTATTTAATGAAAATGAAATATACTGGTTTCAGCAGGGCAGATGTTCTGTGTGAAACAAAATCAAAAGAAGCCACTGTTCTTACTCCTTGCGTAAAACTGCCTGAATTAACTACGACTTCTTATATCTTCACAAACACTCGCCAGGTTTTATCCGTTAGCCTTAACAGACATTTGATCCACACATTCTTTTGTGTATACAACGTTTATTCTAAAATACGAGTTGAAGTACAGTGTCGTATGTCAGCAGACATGAATGCTGAACACAACGCCACAGTGTCTAATCCTGCAGTGTATGCCACTGTCATGTTTACATGTGATGATGATATCATGGCAGTGCATTTCACTCTGGTGTGTGACTTTAAGGAGGACTGTCCAGATGCCAGTGATGAGTCATTCTGTGAGCATCCCTCATGTTCTGGTTTTCTGTGTCGGAATGGTCAATGTGTGTTAGACAGCCAACGTTGTAATGAATACTCAGACTGTTTCGACAACTCTGATGAGAAAAAGTGTCCAAGAAACAGAGCATTTATCAATGACCCAGGTGAACAACACTTATATATCAACTTAGATGGCACTGGTTACTTCACCCAGCAGATGATACCAGATGATGAGCCATGTCCAGAGAGTCATTATCGTTGCACAGCAGAGTGGCTGTACTGTCTCCCTGTCTACACTCGGTGTAATGGATTGTCTGACTGTGTTTATGGAGAAGACGAACAGGAATGCGAGTTGGAGACCTGTCCTCGTTTTGTTTCAATGTCAAACTTCTGGAGTGTGTGTCCATGAAGATCATCTGTGTGATGGCTGGGGGCAGTGTCCACAGCGAGATGATGAACTGATGTGTGACAGGAGCTGCCCTGAAGGTTGTCTGTGTCAAGGTCATCTTCTTTCTTTTGCAGTAAACCGTTTCTTGCTTACCTCTTCCCTGAACTTCGAGACTTGGACGCCAAAGGCACAGGAATGCCACTGACATTGTTTGCTGGAAACATGTATTTAGTTCGATTAATAATTCTGTCCGAATGTTCCCTTTTAATATCTCAAGTGCTAGGATTTTTAACCTGCAACATGTTGACCTTTCCAGTAACCATTTAGATACACTTCAGGTGGCTGATGTTCTCCAGTTACCACACCTAAGAACACTGTATTTGGCAAACAATCCCCTCAGTAAGATTTCAAATCAAAAGGGTAAGCTTGTCCATTATGCACTGAGACGTGTGAGTCTATCATACACGCATCCCAATATTGTCAGCACTTTATTATCTCTATACTTGTGTCAAGTAAATTGGTTTAATTTTTCCTTTTCTTCGATAAGAAGCGTCAGGAATACTGGATTTAAAAGTGCACCACAATTGACTGAGGTCGATATACGATGGAATCCTGTCGAAAACTTTCCCTGGGACACCTTGTCAAAAGCTGAACACATTGAAACGATTTTGACATCTGACTACAGATTCTGCTGCGACAATCTACTTCCTTCTTATACAGCCAAAGTAAAATGTCGAGCACCTCACACCATACTTGCTTCATGTAACACGCTGCTGCCATCCAGACTATACAGAATTTTCTTTTGGTCAGTCAGTATGTGTGCCACACTAGGGAACTTATTCAGCTTACTACCTTCATTTATAGCAAGCAAACTGTTTGAGAGAAAATTCTTGATATCCATCGTACAACTGCAGTTTCTTAACATCTGTATGGGATGTCACGTGGACACAACCTTGATAGCCGATAGAATGTTGAGGGGGAAATACCTCGAAACAGAAAGAGAGTGGATCCATAGTGTCATGTGCAAGGTAAGTGGCTTCCTCTGGTTTGTGTCCAACGAAGTGTCCGTTTCAATGATTACATTCACCATTCTGTATCATGCCATCATCCTTTGTTTTTCCTGGTAAATCAGCAAGACATGGGATGCAATTCACATTTTCAGCCTGTTCTGTAGCATGGGCTGTTGGAATCATGTTGTCACTGGTTCCGTTTCTTCCTGGTTTCTCTCACTGGGGTCTGCATGGTCAGTCTGGTCTGTGTCGTCTGGCTCTGTTTACTCGTTATAATGATGCCCAGACGTTTAAATGGTTTACGGTTGTTTTGATTGTCAATTGTATTTTGTGCATAAACATAGTGGGGTTTATTATTGTCATCCACAAACGGTTACCTAAATACAGAATCACTCTTGACCCCAATAAACGTTGGCTGTACCTTTCAGCCCACTTGACATCAAAACTTGCAGTTACAAGCGCTCTGTGTTGGCTGACATTGGGTGTGGCTATGATGATGACTGCCGCTGGTGTTACGGTTTTAGACAGTGTCCATCAGGCCATGGTTGTGTTTGTGTTACCCCTGAACTCTGCCCTCTTTCCATTTCTCTCTTGGTGTGGACTGTGGCAGCAGAGAAAAATGGGCAAACGAAGGAAGAGAAGGTATTGAAAATTTTAAAATCACGAATTATCTGTAAGCCGAAACGTTGAATAAATTATTGTGTTTAAATAGTTTACAAAGAAGTAGACATACGATAAATGAATAAACACTTAGCCATCATCATCTCCCAGGCTGTCATTATTGTTTCACCTTCCAAATCATTCTGCTTCTGTTCAGATAAACCCAGTAAGTCATCACAGAGAACGGGAATCGCAATGTCCTGCACTTCTCTCTTTTAGCATTCAGACCTGTTAAAAACCATGGACTTGATTTGTTATTTCATCTTGTTCTGTGACAGCTGAACCTCATCTATTAATTTCCGATATCTTCTGCTATACATACATACATACATATACACATGCATGCATAGATACATACATACATACACACACATACGTATGTACATTCTCTCTCTCTCTCTCTCTCTCTCTCTCTCTCTCTCTCTCTCTCTCTCTCTCTATATATATATATATATATATATATATATATATATATATATATATATACAATTATAAACAAAGCTTGCTCTTATGTCTTAGATTGAAGAAATATGGTGAGATAAGCATTCATATCTGCAGTGGTAGATAATTCTGCCTAACTAACAGTAAGGGCTTGAGTGGGTGAATGGAGAATAATAAATGCTTCTCAAAATGAGCCTTCAGCAAGCTTATAGTCTCCAAGGGGGAGAGAATCTCCAATGAGGAGGAAACTCACTAATATATAACTCCTGGTCAGTTACTGATATTTCGAAACCTGATTGTTTTTCTCCTCAGTGACCGCGGAAAGTGGTAACTTGACTCCTCTGCCTTTCCTGTTTTAAAGCAAAATACCATCCCCCCAAAAGGTAGGTGTGCAATACCGTAGTATGATTGTTGAGTTTTCAAAACACCAACCAAGGTGCCACATACGAAGCAAAACAAAATCATGAAAGATCAAAAAAACATACTTTTTCTTGTGAAAAGTAGAAAATATAAAAAGATAACCTCTTACGAGACAAGTGCTGAGGGCCAGTCCTTGGAATGAATCCTCAAGGGACTGAATTACAATAAACTAATAAATTCCAAGGATAAGTAACTAAACAGCATTCCAGCAACTTACAGAGCAGCTTGGTGCTGGAATGACTGCAAGAAATGTTCAATTATAAACAAAGCTTACTCTTGTTTTTAAGATTGAAGAAATAGAGGGAGATAAGCATTCATATCTTCTGTGGTAGATAATTCTGCCTAACTAACAGTATGTCTTTGAGTGGGTGGATGGGGAATAACAAATGCTTCTCAAAATTAGCCTTCAGCATCGCAGACTATAAGCTTGCTGAAGGCATTAGTACTGTAATTGTGTGTAAATTGTGTGTGTGTGTGTGTGTGTGTGTGTGTGTGTGTGTGTGTGTGTGTGTGTGTGTGTGTAAAGGCTAAAAGAAAGAAACGTTCATTCCAACAACTTCTGAAAATGTATGCAGCACTCTGCTTCAAACCCATACAATGCTCGAGCACATCATAAATCGTTCACACGATGACCTCTGCATTCACTGACACAACGTGTCCAATCAGTTATAGTAGCAGTCTGTTTTGAAACAATAGTACATGTAAACAAGAACAATCATGCTGGGGAGGTAGGTAAGTGTGTATGTTATAGATGATATAGTAGTAATATGCACGTGGAGTGGCATGAGTAATATCATTTATATCACATCTCAGTACAAGTAGTGCGGGTGAGCAAAATAGGTAAACAACTTTCTTCTGTATGATTCTGAGCTCTGATGGCAATACAGCTCTGGTGGAAGTGAGTTCCAGGGAATAGGACCAGAATGACACAGATTTGTTCTAAATAGGTCAAATCAAGGTTTCGGAACCTGGACGTTGTAGAACTTTTAGAATTCATACTAAGATTGGATTTGATAGTTTGCTGGGCTAATCAATTTTTCACAATCAGAGGCAAACGCAGGTACACACACACACACACACACACACACACACACACACACACACACACACACACACACACACACACACACACACTCGTACACAAGCATAGGCCTACTGTTGACAGGGTGAAGGTAAGGGCGGAATGGTGTTGAACAGCACTGTCAAATAAGTTACCGTTAGGAAAGACGTTCTTCTAATCCATCGGTTGTGGTGGCGACATTCTTCTTGTTCTCAGTGTTGTTTGAACATTTTCTTGTAGGGTTCTTTGAAGAAGCACACCGCGCTGGTTGAATCCTGGTTTTGGTCATGACTATACATTACGAGAACACAACTGTCAGCGACGTGGGTTAGTTCATTTCTCCTCCGCCCGACCTCCCTGACGCTGATTTCAGAGCAGCGATCCTGTTGGCACTAGGGTCCAGTGCTTTCTTCATGCCTTGGTACATGGCACAGATTTTGCCACAGTCGGCGGGGGTCTGGATGCCCTGGCACAGGTTAAACCACTGCTCGTCGGCACACTTACGCATGGTCTGCTTGGTGTTGATACGAGCTTTATGGAGTGCAGCTAGTGTCTTCTTTAAGGACTCTCTCTCTTGTGATTAAGGAGTGCGGCTTGCTCAGCAGTGATGACAGGCACTTATTTCAACGATTCCTGCTTCCAACCAATCGTCATTCTTTCTGATTACCAAAGGTGTCTGAGGCAGATGGGTAGGTCGCATCATGGATGTCGTTCCACAGCAATGAAGCGCTGTCTGTCGAGCAGTCCTCTAGGGCCTTGTCAATGGCTCTGGTGAGCAGCATCACGCAGTTTGGGCACTGACGTCACGGCTGTGTTGATTCGAGGACATCCCTTCTGCTTGGAGCAGTGAAATTTCTTGGGCCAAAGACGCACCTTGCTATCGACCAGGTAGTGGTCAGTGTCGCAGTTAGCACTATGGTAGCTGCCGGTGATGAGCACATGGGTGAGAAAGGGTTTTCAGATGATCACGAAGTCCAGCTGATGCCAGTGACGGGATCTGGATGCCTCCAGGAGACTCTGTGGTGTGGCGTGATGGAGAAGGTGTTTGTGATACACAGAGGTCGTTGTAGGAGCAAAGCTCAAGTAGCCGCTGTCCATTCTCGTTGAGCCTGTCAATGCTGAATTAGCTGATGCAGTGTTGTCATGAGCTACGGTCTGGACCAGTTCGGACGTTGAAATCCCTTAGCAAGAACAGGTGTCCCTTTGTACATACATCTCTCTCATCTTGGCTGTCAGCTCTTCATAGAACTCATCCTTAGCCTCGCTGTAGAGCAGAATGTGAAGGCGTAGAAGCTGAGGATGTATGCTGGTCCCAAAGAGGTCATGAAACGGAGAGAGGATTCACGCTGCGCCTTTGGAAGATGGTTCAACTGAGGGTATGAGATAGTTTCGCACCGTATAACAGATGCCATACATATCCAGTATGATTCATGTAATATCATTTCAAAGCGTGTAACAATTGCACCTCCTCGGAAAGGTCCCGAATCTGATACAAACACAATGAAACTTAACAGCATGTAATTTCCAGAAATTTAATGACATTGTTTATGTGGCAGCCACTTCTACTTTTTTCCCAGGCTTCTTGGTTACTTCTGGCCTCTGGAACTTTTCCAGCATGATACTCAGAGGAAGTGCCAGTTCATGGCTCAGTCCCCTTCCTGTCAGTGAAGGACTATTGTCTTGAACTGGAGAGTAGTGCTCTGATCTATGCACCCTGGGAAACATTTCTTAGATGATAATTTCATTGCATCGAGAGGTATATTTCAGCCTTTACATAGGAAGATAGTTTCGATTGAACTCTGTTGATTATGAATACACAATGATTAAACAACTAGTCATTGGGTGCCGCATGTTTATTTGGATTGATATTTGTACCGTCTCAAAGTATGTTTTAGAACAGCTAGGCAAAAAAAAACTAAAAGCAAAACAAAAAAGGAAAGAAATGCACATGACTTTTCCCGCAGACAAGTCTAGTTATGTGTGGAATTGAGAAAAACATAACCATGCAGACCAATACTGTTGTTGTCTTTGCTATTGCAGCACCATCATCAAGAAAATCTGGTAAGATGAGATAGGAGAAATGAGCACATTGTAAGGAACAGTGTCTAGATTCCTGGCCATTTGGTGTGTAATGTAATGCGATCTACGTATGCAAGTATGTATGTATGTATGTATGTATGTATCTATGGATGGATGGATGGATGGATGGATGGATATGTATGTATGTATGTATGTATGTATGTATGTATGTATGTATGCATGCATGCATGTATACACGCTTGTCTGTCTGTCTGCCTGTCTGTCTGTCTGTATGCATGCATGCATGTATATATGTAAGTATGAATATATGTATGTATGTGTGTATGTATGTATGTATGTATGTATGTATGTATGTATGTATGCATATATACATGCTTGACTGTCCGTGTCTGTCTGTCTGTGTGTATGTATGTATGTATGTATGTATGTATGTATGTATGTATGTATGCATGGCTGGCTGGCTGGCTGGCTGGCTGAATGTAAAAGAATATGTCGATGAAAAGATAAAAAGCTAATGAACTGAGAATATCTTGAAGTATTTATCAGGTTTACCCTCTATGCCCTGGCCCATTAAGTCAGGAACCTGTTGAAAAGAATATTCTTAGATACTGATCAGGTCTACTTTCTTCCACTTTGGTCACCAAGTCATGAAAAGCACGCTGGTTTCATGTAGGGAACTTCAAAGAGTTAAGTGAGCGAATAACAAAGGGTGACTGGCATTTCTCCTTGAGGATGGTCAGTTGTCTCGGGAGACAGAGTGGTCAGCAGCATCGTACGTGGAGATGATGGCGGGGGGGGGGGGGGCATAGCTCGTGTGTAGTGTGCATACGTTTGTACATGTGCTCATACTTGTGTGTGTGTATGTGTGTGTGTGTGTGTGTGTGTGTGTGTGTGTGTGTGTGTGTGTGTGTGTGTGTGTGCGCGCGCGCGCGCGCGCGTGTGCACACACACAAACGTGCATGTGGATGTGTGCATGCATGTATGAGTTTGTGCATACGCTCATGTGTGTGTGAGTGTGTGTGTGTGTGTGTGCGCGCGCGCGCGCGCGTGCGTGCGTGCGTGCGTGTGTGTGTGCGTGCGTGCGTGCGTGCGTGCGTGCGCGCGCGTGCATGTGCATGCAAGGTATAAAGTGAATGTAAAGCAAAGACTACGATTGACCTGATATAAAAATGTTTAAACCTCCAGGCAAGATGATGTGATAAAGAGTGTAAAGGGGATTATGAAAGATTTACAATTCTGCAGTTAAAACGATTCGATGAGTGGATTAACAGGAAGACAAATTAATGTTTTGTTTTTCTCTCCAGGAACGTTTCCTGATAAAGAACTGGACAAACTGATTTAGTTTTCGAGACGAGCACAGGCACAGTCACACCATTGACTTGACACAGTTAATTCAACGGCAAGTTGCTCCAAACTGAATGTGATTACATGGCATGGTTGAGACCACCCCAAAAAATAGAACAACATTGTATTCCATGAAGACTTGCTTTCATTCATTCATTCATTCTTTCTTTCTTTCTATCTTCCTTCCCTCCTTCCCTCAGCAGCAGGCTCCATGACAACCTTGTTTAGATATGTTCCACCTGACGTTATCTTGATTTTCTGAAAGAGAGTAACATTTTTCAACTGATCTGAGATTTAACAGAGGAAAGATTTCGGATGCGATTTCAGAAAATGTATTTTAAAGGATTGTGTAAATAAATCACTTGTCAGTTGACTTCAACGCGGTGACAGACCTGACATGGCCCTATGCAGTCGGCTGGGCTATAAGCAACATTACCTTACCTTACCTTCCTCCTTTCCTTCCTTCCTTCCTTTCTTTCTTTCTTCCACCCTTGCTTCCTTCCTTCCTTGTTTATTTTTTTAATGATACAGGATTTTTGATAGCAGTGACTGGGGCCAACTTGTGAAAGAAAAAGTCGCTAAGTTTTTGCACTCCCACTTCTTATAGAACAAGGAATACTTTAGAATGGGGGAACGAAGAAATGCTCTCTCTCTCTCTCTCTCTCTCTCTCTCTCTCTCTCTCTCTCTCTCTCTCTCTGTGTGTGTGTGTGTGTGTGTGTGTGTGTGTGTGTGTGTGTGTGTGTGTGTGTGTGTGTGTGTGTGTGTCCGTCCGTCCATCCGTTCATGGTCAAAATGTGTTCCACTCCAGACAAAACTATTGGACCGATCTTTCTGAAAATTTGTAGATATGTTCATTATGGGTCACGGATGATGCCTGATGTTTTAGTTTACCGTTATAGCCGTTACTAACGGCTGTAACGGCCTGTAACGATTTTTTTTTTCTTTATGGAACATCTCCAAAAGTACTTGGCCGATCTTTGTCAAAATTAGCAGGTGTGTTCACTATAGGTCACGGATGATCCCCGATGTTTTAGTTTACCCCGTTATAGCCGTTACTAACGGTTGTAATGGCCTGTAACGTTTTTTTTTTCTTTATGGAATAGCTCAGAAAGTACCTGGCCGATCTTTTTGAAAATTTGTAGGTATGTTCATTATGGATCACGAATAATACCCGATGTTTTAGTTTACCGTTATAGCCGTTATCAACGGCTGTAACGGCCCCTAACGGTGTTTTCTTTTTTACGGAATATCTCAGAAAAATACTTGGCCGATCGTTGTGAAAATTAGCAGGTATCTTCATTATGGGTGTGTATAATGCCCAATGTTTTAGTTTACCGTTATAGCCGTTACCAAAGGCTGTAACGGCCTGTAACGGTTTTTTTTTCCTCATGGAATATCTCCAAAATTACCTGGCCGATTTTTGTGAAAATTAGCAGGTATGCTCATTATGGGCCAGGGATGACGCTCGATGTTTTGGTTTACTGTTATAGCCGTTACTAACGACTATAACGGCCTGTAACGGTTTTTTTTCTTCTTTTGGGAATATCCCAGAAAGTACTTGGCCGATCTTTGTGAAAATTAGCAGGTATGTTCACTATGGGTTACGGAGGATGCCTGCTAACGGCAATAACGGCCCATAACGTTTTTTTTTTCTGTATGGAATATCTCAGAAAGCGCTTCGTCAATCTTTCTGAAAATTTGTAGGTATGTTTATGATGGGTCACGGATGATACCCAATGTTTTAGTTACCGTTATAGCTGTTGCGAACGGCTGTAAATGCCAAAAAGGTTTTTTCTTTTTTATGGAATGTCTCAGAAAAAGTGTGGCCGATCTTTCTGAAAATTTGTAGGTATTTATGGGTCACAGATGATGCCGGTGTTTTAGTTTACCGTTATAGCCGTTACTAACACTGGAGGATAGTAACAGCATCTTCACAATCATGATGTGATCATTGTGCCCCTCGGCCATCAGCTTAGTGGGAAGCAACAGATTTTACAACCAGCCTTGAGGCGGGAATGCCTTCATTAAAGGAAATGTTTGAAATGGACTGACTGCCAAAGAACGCCTCTGTGATGACGAGGAGAAGAAGCATTCTTTCGTTCAATTAGTTGTTCACAGAAAACACAGAGACTCACAACGCTGGGATCAGCACGACTTTCTAAGCGATGTGAGCCGCATTGTTGCTGTGACTGGCCATGGGGTCTTGCCTGTTACAAAGGCCTGTGTGGCATTGGTCAAAACACCACACTCAACAGTGACATCAAGACTCGCCACAGCCTCCTTGGAATCTGCAGCAGTAACAAGATCCCAGTGGCTGTACATCAAAACGAGACACTGATGTCATGTTTCATCCCGTCCTCAAGACGTCAAGCAGGAATGCTTTTGTTTCAAGGAACAAAAAAAAAAGAAAACAGCAGCAGCAGCAGCAGCAACAACAACAACAACAACACAACAACAACAAACAACAACACACACACACACACACACACACACACACACACACACACACACACATGGAATTGAACAATCCATCAACAATTTCAACAGCAGGTTCAAACATCAGATTTTATGTAAACTGTATTGCAAGTTCTTGTCAAACCCAGTAAGAGCGATTTATACGTATTCTCTCTCTCTCTCTCTCTCTCTCTCTCTCTCTCTCTCTCTCTCTCTCTCTCTCTCTCTCTCTCTCTCACACACACACACACACACACACACACACACACATATGTATATATATATATATATATATATTTTTTTTTTTTTTTAATGTGATTTAAAAAAGATTAAAAAAAAACACCAACAAGCTTGTTTCCAGCTCTCTGCTCTCTTCAGGGTGTTCATTTTGGGCACGCTACCGGTGTTATATATATTGTGTGTGTGTGTAAGCGTGAGTTCTGCATGTGTTTCACGCGGCCTGTATCTTTTTACAATTTTGATTTTTTGGGGGGTGCGTTCAGGGAGGGTGTGTTAAGGAATGGTGTGTGTTGACAAGAATTTCCATTTGTGCCTGCATTGTTTATAATCTCAACTTTTGAATTCAGAGTTGCTAGATGAGGTTTGCATAATATCAGCCACTTTTCTGTAGAACATAGGTTGCATTTTTTTTAGAGATTTTTGTATGGTGCTGCTCTTTTTATAATTTTCCATGATATATTATAGTCTATATTTTTTATCTTTAAGTTTCCAATGTGTTTGCTTAGTTCTGTTTGGTTTTTATATTTTTCATTTTTGAAGGACTGTTTATGGTTTGCATATCTAGTTTTGAAATGGTTTGCAGTAATCC